>JAODTV010000011.1:4972365-4984513 GCA_025399955.1 Galeichthys feliceps
GCGATGGTCAGTCAATAGACCATTAATGCAGGAAGTTAATGCAGGAAGGAGCTTCTCTCTCTCTCTCTCTCTCTCTCTCCCCACCCTCCCTCTCAAACTGCCAAGTTTCCCGAATTCTTTCCTGTCAGGTTAAACTAACAACTTCCCGTCAGGATGAGGAGGGTGGTCCATTGCTCCCAAATTGCAAATATCTCTCTCTCTCTCTCTGTCTCTCTCACACTCCCTCATGCCCATCTATAATTTCAAACTAAATGATTAATGACACTTCACAGAACGACTCAGAGCTCCAAACATGGCTGGGCAGAGACGAACAGGAGTCTAAAAGAGAAAAATAAATCCTTCTTGCGATGTGGACCTGTCTGAGTTCCAGAGCCATTAGCTGTTCGCCAGAGTTTCTCACACCAAATAGAATGCACTGCATTTACAGACTTTAGGGTCGGCCCTAAACAAATGTTTTCCTTCCCGATGCCAAAAAACAAACAGAACGTCACACCGACTGAACAGAGCTCACCAGAGACACGGTGCAGTTCTGGGCTTTTCCGAAACAAGAGGCTTGTCTTTCTCATTTACGTGAGTCTAGGCTCACACACAAACTTTTTTTGTATCTCTTTACCCGAGCGGAAAGGACTTGACACTGAAACTTCATCTCCAGGGGGGAAGCATAACAAGTAAGGAGAGCGCTTGTCCATCTGAGCAAACAGTCAACACTGTCAGCAGCAGGGACACACATCTGCATTTGTCCACACGGTGTCCTTACAGCTGCATGAAAGGTGCCAGACTGTTTGTTGATTAATTCATTTGTTGAAGTTCTTCACTCCAAAAGCAGGTGGAATTTCTTCTACTTCATCTAATGTGATTCTGCGTTCCCACACCTCCTCTCTCTGTGTCTCTCGAACTTTCTGTCTTTATCCTTCTCTGTTTCTTGCTGCCTGTCTCACACTATGTCTGTCTTTCCCCATATCTCTGTCTCATATCCTTCCCTGTGCCCCAATGTTTCTGTCTCTCCCTCTGTCCTTCTTTATCTCTCACTATCTCGGTCTCTTGCTGTCTGTCTCTCATATTGTATGTCTGTCCATCGTTCTGCCCCCTCCCTCCCCTCCGTCTCTCTGTCCAGGTCTTGGATTACAATTAACATTCTTTCCATTGGAGTGACAAAATGCAGCTATTGAAATACTGGTGAAACACAAGGCCAGCGACTGCAGACTCCTGATTTATTATCAATAAACTCTTTCTAATAATATGACCCACAGACTGAATAGGAGGAGCGCAAATCTCTGAAACTAATTTGTTCATCACCAACGGCGGAACGTTATCCTCGGATATTGAAAATGAGCCAAAAAGCTTATTTTTTGTCGAATATCATTAAGACTAGCTCGTATAACACTTCAGATTTACTAAAAAAAAGTCTGTTAATTTAAAGAAGAAAAAGTTTTTCAAAGAAGAAAGACCTTTTTTCTTTTGTGTTCACCAATTTGTTCAATCTATGCGAAAACTGTCATTTAAAACAAACATTTTCACTTCAAATTCAGAGCAAACAGAAACATGTCATTTATTAAAGTGATAGTTGCACTGTTATCAGGACTACCATTAGTAGAAGAGCATCAAAAACTTTTACACTCTTCCTACAGAGATGTGTATCACCAGTGAGGGACACACAGCTGTCCTGAGTCAATCTGATGCACCACCTGTCCCAAGCATCAAAACCTCTAACACACATACACGCACGCAAAACGTCATTCCAATACACTCCTATCATCACCTCAGTCTTTTCTGAGTGAGTGTAGAGAGTGTAGAAGTCACTTCACAAAGTCTCATTGTCACTGAGCTCTTTTTTTTCCACCCTCGGGCCACTCAGTGCACTATTGTCCCTGCGGCCTGTGTGGATAAATTCATTTTGACAACCCTGCTAATTGGATAAACCGGCTCTCTGCACTCGGTGAGCGCCTCTCACGCCGTTCACATTCCATCTGCTTTCTGGTGCGGAGGGAGGAGAAGAGAAGAAGAACGAGGGATGAGGGAATAGGATGAGGAAGGGGTGAGGTGGGGGTGTGGGGGGGTCGTCTTAGTGTCTTAGCGCCTTCTCAGGAGCTGAGCTGTTGAATATTTATCACTCTTCTCTCTCTCGCTCTCTCGCTCTCTCTCGCTACCCATTTATGTCCTTCAACAGGCATCGCAAATTCTCCAAACAACACAAAGTGCCCCCCTCCTTTATATAAACACATGCGGTGTCAAGTGTGAGGAGTGCTGGGTTCAACTGGCTGTGCGGGCTTGCGGCCCACAATGCCCAGCCGAATAGCTGCCATGCGGGAGGCCCGTTGCTCGGGGTGACGCTAACAGGCAGAACGCACCTTAATAGAGTGGAGAGTCATTGTAAAGCACTGAGCCGGCGCGAGGACAATAACCCCAAGGCCCCAGCGTGAAAAGAGAGACGCTTCTCTGAAGGGCCGGAGGAAGAGCTGATGGGCTCAATGGTCAAAGGGAAGGACCAAAGGAGGGGCAGGGGGCTCGATGACCAAGTGTGCTTAGAGAGATGGAGGCAGTGGTCATGGTAGTGAGGGGGGTGGAGGCGACTCAGGATGGATGTGAAACGGAGGGTTTTACGTAGTTAAAAAAAAAATCCAGCTTAATAACAGAAAGGGAGACGTCATGCAATGGAGCAATGAAGTGAGTGTGTGAAATGGTGGATGGTTGTGAAGTAAACATCAGTGCTAAGCTTTCAGAGTGGACGAGAACAAATACCCACTTTAGTTTACTTAACATCTCATCATTCATATTTACAAAAAGTCTGATTTCACAGGAATTCTGTGCAGATTGTCTTCAGCTTGTTGCTGCTGGGAAAACTTGTGTGCCATCAAGCAGGATGCTTTCACAATACATGACCACAACATAACCAGAAGACCAAATTCTGGTTCCAAGCCCCGGCCTGGTCCTGGAAATGTATTCTATAAGCTCTACATTGTCTTAGAAATGCATTAGAGGTGTGGAAGAGCAGGGGTACGCCAAGACTAGGGATTTCGAACAGACGTGTTTTTCATGTTTGATATCTTCTTTCCACGCAGATAAAATGATGATGATGATGATGATGATGATGATGATGCACACAAACCTGCTGCTGAACAATAAGGTGCAAAAATCTTCAAGTCAAATAATGTCGAAATTATTCACAAATATGGAAACTTATTCATGGTTCCTTGTGTGTAAACTTTTAAGGGTTAACCCACAGAGATCTCTTTTGGACGTAGGTTTAATAAGTCAGTGTGTCAGGAGACAATATGAAAACATGTCAATACAAATGCAAATTTGGAATAGTTCTTCATGTACTGGTGAGATTCATTATAATTGAGTCCTCTGACTGCATCAGTACACCACGTGCTAGGCTGTTCACTGGAGCACATCATTCGACCAGAATCCGTTCTCTAAACTTCTGGCATGTTCCTAATGGAGCCAAAAGACTGTATGGCAGGTGGAAATACAGCAGAATCTCATTGGTGCTGTCTGGACTTTAGCAAACATCAGTCGCTCACAAGCTTGAAAATGAAACATCAAAAGCATCACTAACGAGGTCAATACTCCCTCCTCGATACCCCCCCCTTTCTATGTATTAATGAGCAACAAAACCCAAACCCCCACACTGACAGGGGAAAGAAAAAACACTAATGAGACACAGACATTCTCAAGGGATTAATGAGCAAAAGATCAAGCCAAGTACAGGATTTCTAATCAATTATGAAGAAGGAGGGCCTTTGCATAATTTATTGCACATGCTTCAATTAGCAAAGCATGCAGTAATTAGCGGATCTGGGCAGTGGCATGGTCACATGACCTCACGGCTCAATGTGGCTACAGGTGGCCTTTCAGATCCTAATCCTGACACAAAGACTGAACTAAACTAAATTAATAAAACACTTCGTTAAGTTAATGACAAGTTGACATTTTTAAAAAGAAATCAAATTCTTATTATAAAGTCATAAATACAGTATACGGGTGATCTTTTAAGAAGCTACGAATGTATGATCAAACTATCTTCTACGCTAATCACTCCAAGGAAAAATAAACATTCACAGGCACTAGGTTAAAAGCTGGCATTAAATAAAAAAAATTTAAAAAACACACCACACACACACACACACACACATACATAGAATTAGGCTGAGCCATGTTGTCAAATCTCCAACTATAAAGCCCAAACTCCTGCAGCAAAGCACAGACGCACAAGGCTGTCAAATTCTCGTAAGAATAAATATGCAAGTCTCTGCGTCAGCACACACACACACATACGCACGCACACACACACGCACGTCAGCAGTGTGTAGTTGTGCAGGTGAGGGGAGGGAGAGATGGAGGGATAGAGTGAGGGAGGAATGGAGGGGCCCCCGCTGTTCTGGCAGCTCCTCCATCACCGTGAATGGAACCAATTTTAAATCAAAAGCAATTTCTCCGCATTATTCAGCAGGAACCCGGAGTGCTCAGACTGCCTGTCTGCGCACCAATAAACCTTTCAGAACCAAGGAGAAAAAAGAAATGGGTGAGGGGAAAGTGCGTAATACAACAGTAATAAAACGTGCATAAACTGTTTATAAGCACCAGTTGGTGTGATAAAGCGCAGTTGCCTTAGCGAGTGGCTCTAAATATGACCAGAAGTAAACATGACAAACGAGGAAAGCAAACAGCGGTGACGTTTAAGGCTGATTTAAAAACAGAACGTCAGGGGTAGCCCATAGGTTTGGCGCATGCACACACACACACGCACACACACTCCTGGCCTCTGTAAACACCTGCAGGACCCATGACCACATAGTTTGTAGACACATCAAGGTCGACACCAACCGCCGAACAAACAAACACTTCGAGCTGCTACATCATACGGCAGCCCCCGAGCTTCTGAACACACCATGGCATCGTGCCAACGTCGATCCAGACAAGAAAACCGGGAATGTTAAAGGGAAACACTAACATTGGTTTAGCGATGTGTTTAATGATGCTGGCGCTAATTTGTTAGTTGATGCTGTATTTTCGTTATTCCTGTGAGAAGTTCGCGGATCTCTGTCATCACAGTGGGACGTTGTTATTGCTACAGTACTTACCGTTGCATTAGGATTAAAAAAAAACCAAAAAAAAAAACCAACGTAATCCATCTCAAAATGAGGGATAACGGTCAGGTTTCTGGGTTAACTCTTAAATCAAAAGAGCAAGAGCTTTTTTTCTGACTAGACGATTTCTTCTTCCAATGTTCTTCTTTAACATCATAGTAATGGGAAATCCAGTGCAGAAGTAGTGGAGACGTTGATGTGAATATTGGACTCAAAAGTCGCAGAATGCAACGCAGCTCCTTTACTGAGCTCAGAGGCTCGGTTTGGCGAGGTAATGATCTACAAGATGATGACTGTGATGGTGGTGTTGGCAGGATGAGCATGAACGTCGAGGCTTTGGAAACTGAATGCACAGCAGATGAGGAAGTGAGACAGCTTGACAGACTAAAGGACTAAAGCGCCGCTGCATCACTGTCTAAGTTTTGATTAGGTATAGTGATTTCAAGCCAGAATGGGTTTTTCCCCCTAATATGTCACGCTGCACTGTTGGGTGTAAGAAACAAACAGCATTCATAAACACATTCACAGGCTCGACCACCGACCGCTTAGCATCATATTAGCTACTGACAGGACGCCAAGCCATAATGACCTTCTATAGTTACACTATTTGAAAGGGTTAGTTTAGCACTAAAAGACAGGGAGTGCTATTTGGCTAATCCATAATAACAAATGGATAACACTTTAACTAATGTCATTTTAGTAATATCTGATTTCTAAATAAAACCCTTCAATCCGATTATAACCAAATAGTGACATGTTGCGCCAAGTCGAGTCTTTTTGCAACCAGGTTCCACACTCATCTCTTTTATTTACAAACACCAAATGTGTCTAGCGATTGCACTACCACAACGGCAAGAATTTGCAATGCAAAACCACTTTTTTCATACCTTTATTTTGTCTCTTATCTGCTCTCAGCTAAAGTATATCGCAAGAACTGCAAAATATAAACAGCCAGAAACGCTGAACTGAAACACAAAGTAAATACTGATCAGTATCACACGAAAGTCATTTGTAATGTTTATTAAAAAGTGACAAAATGTTCTATAAGTGACATGATTCATCACAACATCGATAATATACAATCATTTTGCAATGATGAGAGAATCGTTACGTGGATTTGCAACAAACATGAAAGTAAAATATAAATTACAACTAAAACCACCTGTAGTCACAAATACAATTTGTAAGAACAAAAACAAGCACAGTGATGTTGTTAGATTTCATTAAATTTCTTATTAATCAGGTTGTGACAGAAGGTATGACTGTTAGCCCCGCCCCTAAACTTCAGCATCATCATTTTTGTGCAAATTGTGCGAATTCATGCAAACTTGCGATCGTGAGGTGTGAATTCTTACAATGAGAGCAAATGATGTCCTCTATCCATACTCAAAAGGACTTGTGGTGTGTGTGTGTGTGAGTGTGTGTGTGTGTATGAGAGTGTTTGGAGCTTGTGTGTGAATGCGACATTGACAGTGTTTGCTGCGTAAATGAGAGTTAGTGCGAGTGTGTGAATGGAGTGTGTCTTGGTTTCTTTTGGCTCGTCGAGCGGCCCTTAATCCCTGTTCAAATATCTACTTGACAAATGCACACACACTGGGCTGTTTGTCCTGACACACGCTCACACACACACAGCTTACTTACTTATGAGCCTGGAGTCCATCAGCCGGCTCATGACCCTGTGCCAGATGCACTCATGCAAACAATGTGTGTGTGTGTGTATGTGTGTGTGAGTGTGAGAGAGAGAGCTTGTGATGTCTCTTATGCTACAGATATCAGATACAGACACTCACTCTGAGAAAATCATGTGAAGGAAAAAAAAGGTCATCCTCTTTCTTTCCACCAATCAGAGAAGGGTTTTGACGAGGACATGCCCCCTCCAGTGTGCATGCAACATGTTGTACTGGACCAATCAGTGCCTCCAGGGGCACAAAGCTGAAACATAAGTGCTCTGCCACATGGCCGCCGTACCACGGCATCGTTCTTCTTAAAGAAAATGTCACAGATGGTCCAAATAGTCATGGAGGAAATGCACTTTGCATTCGAACCTCAAACATCTTTGTTCACGAGATCTGAGTGTTAACATGTATGCAAAGAAATTAATTAACACGGAACAGGAAATGAGTCCATCAACAGATTCAACGTCAAATCTGTACTTAATCTGTACATGTTCAGAAAAGTCACGCTATGCCACAATAATAACACCACATCATTATAACACTCTTACTTATTGCATTGCATTGACTCAATATGGACGTGGAGTTCATTTACTCACTTCATAGGCTATCATTTACTCATGGATTATTACTCAGTTATTTATATTATTCAGCAAAACTAATTCGTCATCATGTGACCACCAGAGTGATGAATGTCATTCTGAATCTGAACACCTGGCGATGAAAGAGTTAATACATTAAAAGGCAAGGTGAATCAGCCTTGTATGAAATCCAATCATGCTCCTTCTCCTAGCACTTGACACACCGACTATCAATCCAGAAAATACGCCTGAGAGATTGAGGGCGTTTATGAACAGCGTAGTGACAAGCTCTACATTCCTGTATGAGAAGATAATCCTGATTGGAGAGCATCTCCTCCACCACACACACGCGAGCTCGCTGGTTGTTGCCTGCAGGCTGTTATGACTGCGTGAGCATACCAGCTGAAGCGGACATAAAAGTCTACCCTGAGGAAGCTTTTTTTTTTTTTTTTGTGCTCCTTTCGTGAATTAAAAGTGAAGTTACACCCTTTAAGAAAATAATAAACCTTTCCAAAGGCAGTGCTAGCACCGCAAAAATAAAAAAGCCTCCCTGCCAGAAACATGACGCTCGCTCGCTATCAGAAGCAGAAAGTGACCCGAGGGAAAGGAAAGGACAGGTCTATAAAACACGATTTAACGCGCCCCAAAAAACTCTGTAAGGAGTGCATTATGCTTCCTGAAAAAGAGGGTTCCTTAAGGCTCTTCCGTGGAGCTGGAGTTATAATTACTATTATTATTATTATTACTACTATTATTATTACAACAAGACTGAAGTGGGTGAAGAGTTGCTATGGTGCTGAGGTATCAGGTTCCTCATAGCATGTAAGAAAGTTCGGGGGGGGTCTTTTTTTTTTTTTTTTTTTAGTATCTCACACTCAACATTACAGTTGTGATGTGCCAAGACAAGCGCCTTGACCTTTAAAACAGGTTCTGACCCTGTAAAGCAATCAAATAAGTTCACACTGTAGCTGTTTTTCTCTTTTTGTCTTCATGCACTTTCTTCTTGGCAATATCCTCATCATTCTTCGTCTCTCAGAAACATAATACCCTCATCCCTCTCTCTAATGTGCCTGTATCAACTTCCACAAAATCCCCGGCCCAGCCTGTTCACCCCAGATACCTGTTACAAAAGAATTCAGGGCTGTGAGGGCATGTCGGCGAAAATCTGGGCCTACATCTGCACACAGCTAATAAGCCTTTCCCAAATAACGCCCTCACCAAATAAGGTCAGAATGCCATAAAAGCCAACAGCATAATCAGGCAGGGATTCAATTACGGAATAACTTTGATCCACCCGCCCGCCAATCATCATCAACGAAAACACTGCAGCCAAGGGTCCCCCCCCCCCCACTGCAAATTGAGTTCTTAGTGATTGAATGTCTTCTCTTTATGTCCGTAATACAATCGCTGAATTTTAACGACTGTGGCACAGACAGTGTTACTGCTCCTTTTATTGTTAAGAATGATTTTAATACTCGATGAAGCAGTCTGGCTGGGATTTGTTCCAAATGACAAAATGATCCCTGGAACTCGAGTCCTTCCTTCAGTGATCCTGCACATATCATCATATCTCCTAAAATCACTAAAAGCTAGTCTATAGAGCAAAAAGGAGGGAAAAGGTTGCATTTTTGTCCTTTTCAAGCATGCACAATACTTATTATTAGCACTGTTGAATATCACTCCATTCATATCTCTTCTTATTATTAAATTATACCTCAAAGCATATTCAGTACCTGCGAAAACTATACTGTAATCAAGTTTATTGATAGTGAAACCTGATTAGTCTGATTGTTAGTGTGTTAAATACTCTAAAGTGATAATATGTATGTATTAAATCATCTAAAGGGACATGGACCTAAATCATTCATTTCATGTCTCAGATATGAACCCATAAACCAGCTGTTGGTTTAAGGTGATATTATCAGTCAATATATTAACAGTCTATGAGTATTAATGCATGGTTAACATTCCCAGAAAGAAGTACGTAATCCTTTATAACCTAATGAAATTTGAAGAAAAAAAACACTCCTTGTGTGTTAATATGTATAATGTATATATGATAAATATGTAGTAAACAAGGATGTAGTTGATTAATTTTTTTGTTTTATGTCACAGATTTTGAACCCTTATCACTATCATTAACCTTTTAAACCTTTGACATATTATTCTGATTATTATCATATTATCATGTCCCTACTGTTCTCGTATTCTGATCAGAAACTGTAGGAAAAGTAATACAGAAGGTATGTAGTGACAAAAGTGCAGAAAGTAAGTTCAGATGTATTAACGTATGTGTATTAATGCAGTACATGGTTAACATTCACAGAAAGATGATGTTCATAGCCTATAATCAAACAAAAAAAAGAAAAACCTCAGTATCAGCCAAAATCCTAATGTGATAATAGCCTGTGTACTAAATAATCAGTAATCAACAGGAACATGGAGTTGATTCACTCATGCTCTCATGTCACAGATGCACTGAATTTGAGATATTATCCCCTTAAACTTAAATACTACGCAGTGTAGTATTCGGATGATTATAATGTTCCTACTGTATTAATCAGTAATTTTACAGAAAAAGGTATACAGCTATGAGAATTACGAGAGGATTATAACTCCATGCATTGGTTTAAGGGGTTAATATACTTATTATACTTATCATACTTATGAAGCTAAGAGTTAACATTCCCCAAAATGTTTATTTCTTCATATTTTAAAGAAAAATCTGAGCATTGGACCGTGAAACTGTCAGACATGAAAATGTGTTGAATGATGACAAGGATGCAAAGATGTTTCGTTCATAATACACAGAACAAAAAATAAATAAATAAATAAATAAATAAGCAAATGGTGCTTATTCTACATAAATATATAACAAATAAACAATAAAAAGAACCCAGAAAACTCATCTAGTTTTATTTAAAAGTTGTTATATGGTCTGAAATACCTGTTATACGGATTAAGGCCTAAAAAACTAAGGATTATTTATTTTGACACTCAGTACAGTGACTGTCATCATTAAACTGCACCAGCACACTGTATCCTCCAGTCCTAACTGGCTAGTACACACTTCAATTCTTAAAGAATGAGACTTTATTTTATTCATTTTTAACTCTAAATGTAATGAGACTCAGAAAATGAATTAAAGAAACACTTCATACGTGTGTATCTTTGACTATAACTTTACACTGGAGCCAGTGAGCTTAGCATCACAACAACACACAACACAGCACATCACTCAGGGAATAACTTTCAACTTTGGGGGGGGAGGTTTGAAATCTATTTTTTAGATCTGCATTTTTGTCTAAAAACGAAACAGGACGTGTTCTGGGGTTTTATAATGTCGGGAAAGGTTTTTAACTCGTTTTAAAAGGCGAGTGTCGAAGCAAAACAGTGTGGTAAAGTGAACTGTTGAGTGTTAGCTAGCTTAGCAGGCGCATCATACCAGTGCAACAAGACACTTCTTACTCTTCTTCCATTTCAGCTTCATTTCTGTCTCTGTTTCTAGCATTTCAGAGGTGAAACATCATTCGAGGCATATTAGATGGATTTCTAAAGAGCACTGTTGGATAAAAATAACCATGAAGGACTGCGCGAAGTTAAAAACATCTCAGCGTGAATGTTTTCGGAGACTTACCCAAAAAACCCGAGTGGTGCAGATGAAGGAAGCTGGTTTAATTTTTCTCTGTGGAGTATGAAGGCTTGTTTTTTTCCCCCCGAACAACTTCGTGCAGAATTTAATCCCAAAACCAAAAAGAAAAAGAAGTAAAGACTGTTTCTTTGCCTTTTTCCCCCCCACCCTCTAAAGAAGGTCTGAGCTAGTTTGGTAATTTACTGCGGTGGGACCGACATTTTCTTCGGCTCCCCCAAACTTGTCCCATTGAAAGGCCGTTTTTGGATGACTGAGCTCTCACACAATTCTCCCTTTGGCTCTGCTTCGGCTCCTCCCACTTTCCCCCCCAAAAAAAAAAAGAAGGAGGGATTTGAACAATAGATCCCCAAATCTCAAATCTGGAGCTTGGGCCTGTCTCTTTCTGCACCTCCTGCAATTTTAGGAGAAAACCCCAACATGGGTATCTTCTACGAACAAGCTCTGAGCCTTAATAACCACTACCACAAATCTGCACAAGTTATTTCGAGGAAATTAAGAATCCTCCAGGGACCCCCTCCTCCACCCCTCCTCTTTGTTTTCCCCTGATTTGGTATGCGATCGTCCCCTCAGGGTTTTGCCCCGGTTTGCATTGTGGACCCTGTGTTATTGAGGCTCACAGTCCCTGAGCGCAGCTGTGGTGGGGCAACAGACTCATACTACAGAGATCATAAAGAACCGCCTTCATTCTCCTTATTTTCTCTCTATATCTGGAAACAACCCTTTTAGCTGTGGATCCAGATCCTGTCCCAGGAAGTACACACCACATGGGTGTACAAAGGGGCTAATCTGCCTACATGCAAGTTTTTGAGAGGTGGGAGGAAACCAGAGAACCTGGAAGAAACCGACACAGACACACATCGCTGGCTCACGGCTCCAGGGTGCCCAGTTCAATCCTGAGTTGAAGTTACTGTGTCTATCTGAGCTTCTTCGGGGTTTTCTGGTTTCCTCTCACTGTGCCAGTAGGTGGATTGGTTATGTTAGTAGCCCCTAGGTGTAAGTGTGTGTGTGTGTGTGTTGTCCTACATCAGAGTGAGAGAAGAAGAAGACTTTATTTATCACATGCACACTCAAGCAGAGTGAAATTCCACCTCTGCATTTAACCCATCTGAAGCAGTGAACACACACATGTGAGCAATGAGCACACACACATAC
>JAODTV010000011.1:6280574-6293575 GCA_025399955.1 Galeichthys feliceps
GAGTATTGAGCACTGTTAGATGAGAAGATCGAATAATTTTATTATTCATTATATATATATATATATATATTTATTTTATTTTTTTAATTAAACATCATATACTTTTTATGTTGTTGAAGTTGGTTCCTGTTATGGTTTAGATTACAGCAGCTAGAAATGGTCTTTCCTTCTCCAGCTTCCCGAAAGTGTAAACTCCTCTCCTGAAGACTGTCATGTGGTGGAAAACCTGCTGACTGTTACAAAGACACTGACACTGGAGACTCCTTCCATAAATGGTCAATAAACATCTCCTGACAGAAAACATCACAGCATCAACAACGGTATGTTTTGCTTTGTTACATAATGCTTTATTATTAGATGGTACGGCGGTACGAGTTTGGAGGTCGTGATTACGATATCATGGTTTTTTTTTTTTTTGTATCACATTATTTCCTACAGTGATTTAAATTACAGCCAGAACCATCATCTGAGCTGCTGTTGCAGAAAATTAATCAACACCTTCTGGCCAATCAGTTTTGAGAATTGGACAGCGCTGTGGTGTGATCATTTTTATGTTGCAGAACAGATGATGACCTCTCGAAAGGGGAAACGAGCAAAGTTCAGAACACGGACCATTTGCTTTTCATGGTGTCTTCTGGTCTCCTCCACGCTGAGCTCTGCTTTCTGCTCCACTTGGAAGGATGGATTTTTTTTTCTCTCTCTGCTGAGAAACTTTTTTTTAAACAGACTTTGCATAATGCTTCCCCAGACTTGTGCTGCGTGACCCTTTGCGAGTGATTTACCAGAATTTCTTAGTCATCGCGTGTTTGATCGTACAGCGAGCGGACTGGGAACGGCTCTGACGGTTGTTGGTGTTATTCTGAGAAACTGATTGTGAAGGCTGCAAATCATGAGAGAAATGCTTATGAGAAATAAATAAGCAGAGCAGAATTACTCGTATAAATAAGCCGCCTGGGAGCGCTGCACTTAGACCCGTTTGTTTAACTGTTCCTCAGATAAGCCATTAGTTAGAACAATGCGTGGAGACTTTTCCAGCATCCCTGTTTGGCAATTGCCAGTCATCTCGCTTTTATGAGGAAGTGTTTTAGAAAAGTTCATCACCTGATGAGTGTGAGCGATCGTTCTGCCATGGCGTTAAGTGTGTGAACCTGCTCAGGATCAGACCACACTTGGACTGTTTATTCCAGGAAAAGTAGATTTTAAGCCAAACCTTTCTCCAGAGTGAGGAAAGGTCAAAATACGTGCAATAACATCCCCAGTGCACTCTCTCTCTCTCAACACAGTTATCAGGCCAGGAAATTGTTGGTCTCTGTCTGTCTGTCTGTCTGTCTTTCTCTCTCTGTGTCTGTCTGTTTTTCTCTCTCTGTGTCTGTCTGTCTTTCTCTCTCTCTCTGTCTGTCTGTCTTTCTCTCTCTCTCTCGGTCTGTCTATCTTTCTCTTGTCTGTCTGTCTTTCTCTCTCTGTCTGTCTGTCTATGTGTGTCTCTCACTCTGTGCCTCTGTCTGTCTCTCTGTCTCATTCTCTGTGCCTCTCTGACTGTCTGTCTCTGTCTCTCTCTCTCTTTCTCTCTGTCTATCTGTCTCTCTCTGTGCCTCTGTCTGTCTCGTTCTCTGTGCCTCTCGCTCTCTGTCTCTCACTCTGTCTGTCTCTCTCTCTCTCTCTGTGCCTCTCTCTGTCTGTCTCTCTTTCTCTCTGTCTATCTGTGTCTCTGTCTGTCTCATTCTCTCTCTCTCTCTCTCTCTCTCTCTGTGCCTCTCTGTCTGTCTGTCTTTCTATTTCTCTCTCTGTCTATCTGTCTCTCATTCTGTCTCTCTCTGTGCCTCTCTCTCTCTCTGTCTGTCTCTCTGTCTCTCTCTGTCTGTCTCTGTCAGTCTGTCTTTCTCTCTCAGTCTGTCTATCTGTCTGTGTGTCTCACTCTGTGCCTCTCTCTCTATCTGTCTCATTCTCTCTCTCTGTGCCTCTCTCTGTCTCTCTCTCTCTCTGTCTCTCTCTGCCGCTCTCTCTCTCTCTCTCTCTCTCTCTCTCTCTCTCTCTCTCTCTCTCTCTCTCTCTCTCTCTGTGCATACACACTGTGGCAAGTACACAGTGGTGTGAGTTTATGGCTGTGTGACTGACCAATGTGTGGCCACAGCAAACTGTGCAAGAGTGCCCTACAGGGGTGTGTGTGTGTGTGTGTGTGTGTGTCTGTTTATGATTTGTAAGAATGAGTGTTGGTTTATTTTTCTTTGTGTGTGCGTGCGTGCGTGTGTGTGTGAGTTTCTCTGTCTGTTTTTATATGCTTGTTTCTACCTTCTATGTCTGTGTGCTAGTGTGTTGGTTTTGTTTTTATGAGTTGTGAATGTGTATTTGTGGGTTTGTGTGTGCATGTTTGTCTGATTGTGTGTGTATGTCTTTGTACAAGTCTTTGCGTGTTTGCTTGTTTTTGCCTGGTATGTGAGTTGTGTGTTTGTGGCTACAGTGTGTGTGTGAGAGAGAGAGAGAGAGAGAGAGAGATGACTAAACTATAAATGTTGTAAAGTGTGTAATTCTGTGGCAGGTTTTTCAGGCTTCCTCGCAGTCTCTGGTTGAGTTACACACTGACCTCACTCCATCTCCCAAACCAAAACCCAGTGATGAGGTTACTGGTGAAAAGTTCAGCATTGTTCTTCGTGTACTTTTGGTTGTGTTTGTGTTCACATTGGGTTTCTACCTCTAAAGTAAACAGGCACGATCTTACGGAATGTGTAATTTTGACTTTTCCCACATATTTTTATAGATAAAATGTCTTAGGAGGCGTTTTATCCAAAAAGTTATGCATGACGTAACAGTATCGTGCTAAACCGTAATAAATAAATCATGATAAATTGCAATACTATATAGTGTTGAAATGATGTTGATTGCCTTATTTATGTGCATTTTTTTTTCAGGGTGAGAGAATGCAATAAAAAATTATTGTAATGATAACAGCAGGTTTAGTTTCATTGGATTATGAGCCAAGAGTGAAAAGAAATTATGTATATTATGATGTACTCTGCCAAAGAGATTATGTTCTTGGAGCAGTTTGTTTGTCTGGATTGTGCAAAATTTACCAACCCGATTTCCGTGATGCTTGGTGGAAGGGTGTAGCATGGGCCAAGGAACAATCCATAAAATTTTGGAGTGGATCCAAGTCGCGGGGCGGGTCCGTGAATTTTTCACTTTCGCTAATGTTGAGAGAGATGGTGTTTGCCAATCATCTTACAATCCAGTAGTGACAAAACATAGCCAATGTAGAAAAACAATGACTCCGTATTACTCCGCATGCTGACAGATTGGTGTCTGTCAGTGAGGAAATCCAGGATCCTCCCTCTGTTACTGGATCCTGGATGCTGGATTTATTCACTGATGGGCCCCAATCTGCCAGCATAGGCAACAACACCTCCAGGGTCATCAGACTGAGCACAAGGCGCACCCCACGGTTGTGTGCCCAGCCCACTGCTGTTCAGCCTGCTGCCACATGACTGTACTGCCAACCACAGCTCAAACCATATCAAGTTTGTAGATGACACAGCAGCAGTGGCACTCGTCAGTAACAACGGTGAGTCTGCATACAGAGAGCAGTTCAGACAGCCAGTGGATTGGTGTCGAGACAACAACCTGTCTCTGAATGTTAAAAAGATGAAGGAGAGAGTTGTTGACTTCAGGAAGAGCCCTGCCACTCCACCCGTGCTCCACTCCACATCAACGGCTCTGCTGTCAAGACAGTCAGCAGTGCAAAGTTCCTGGGGGTGTACATGGCAGACAACCTCACCTAGACACTCAACACCACCACCATCACCCAAAAAGCTCAGCAGCGTCTCCACTTTCTGCGGAGGCTGAAAAAGGCTGGCTTCTCCCCTCCCATTCTTTCCACCTTCAACCAGGGGACTATCGAGAGCAACCTCTGCACATGCACATAACTGTCAGCAATGTCGCGGTTTGTGAGGACTGCTGAGAGGATCATCAGGGTCCTCCTTCCATCACTTACAGAATTGTACAATAAACATGCTATCTGCCATGCGACAAGCATTGTGGCAGACCCCTCCCATCCCTCTGTTGTCCGGCAAAAGGTTTCAGAGCATCCGAACCACCACTGCCAGATACTACAGCTGCTTCCCCTAGGCAGTTAGGCTCCTCAACACTTCAGTGCCCCCTTCCAGCACCAAGAGCCTGAAAACCGACTGGCTCACTTCTAGACTGTTTAAATTACACTGACAATTCTCATAAAATCACATTTCTCCTACCGTTGCATAATTTATGTTGCTTTGTTTGTTCCTCAGTGCTTGGTTTACATTGCACTGATGCTTTAAACTGGCACAAAGTCACTTTACACTCTCCATCGCATAATGTACATTACTCATTGCTCATTTTGCACTACCTGTTTGACCTTTTGACTTGCACTGGTTTGTTTGTCCTTTGTCTTTTGTCGTACCATGAGTCTTAAAGAAACGTTATTTAAATCTTACTGTATACTTCTATATGGACTAGTAATACTTGTGTATGTACCAGTAATCCTCTGGTATACACATGTAGGTCCATAATTCTAATAGTTTTGGAAATATATCCAGACATGGAATGTGGATGCGGTTTCAGATATCGTAGAAGAGTCGACTATTGTCCTTGGCAGAGGTTTGCGCACTCCAAGTGCCCTTCTAGCATTGGCTAATAGCATTGACTGAAATAACGTCTGCTCAAATAGTGCGGAGAAAATGACGGAGTCACAGTTAACTATAAACCTCAAAAATCTCCAATTTCTCTCATGATGAGCATTTGTCCATCTCTGTCCAACTGTTCTACAAAGCCAGCACATTTTCTTCCAAATATTCATTCCAGCTTGTTGTTCATTAACGGTTCATCACGAGTTAATGAACAAAATGTGCACCATGAAATACTGAGTAAATGCCTATTAGGCTTAACGAAGAGTTGTAATCTACAATCGCCTTGGACTGGACTAGTTGGATTGCTGATCTTAAAGTTAAGATGAGATTATATGTGAAGCATGACGAGCAAAATACTTTCAAAATGGAGATATTTTCAAAGTAGCTGTTAAACTGCCAAAGATATGGTCAGTTTTAGAGAACTTTTCAAGCCAGATACATGTCTGAATATGGCCTGTTTGGATTTCCATACCGCAGCCCACCTTTTGATCATGCAGCTCAGCAGATAAATCACTCCTAATTGTCTGAGGTCACTGGTGGAACATGATGTGCTGACAGCAAGTCAATCCTCCATGTTGAGCTTTGGGGAAAATTCTGCTGATTGTCCCAGAGATCAAACCTCATCCTGCGTTGTCCTGATGTCAATACAAAGCACATGAGTTTATCATTGTTCTCCTAAGAACTATTAGTCAGGGCTGTGCATGGTAACACAGCCACGGGTGCTGGGTGTGACAGATGAACGCTTCCTCCTTTAATCCTCTCTCAGGGACAGGAGTTCCTTCAAATCGTCTTGGTTCCCGATTTAAAACAGGCTTCGTGATTCATAGATGTGATTACCATGCAGCACACGACAACTCAATTGTGTAATTGGCAATTCATTTTCAGTGGGGGGTGCAGAAGTGTTTTCAGATGGCCTGCACCTGCAGCATCTGACATGTCCTCTCAGGCCAGGCCAGATATTTGTGTGAACGATGGCTCCAGAGAGAAGGGAGTGGAACTGTGTGCGGGGTGGTCAGGAAACAAAAGCGTTTGGATTAATGGGTGCCGTGCGACCAGCGAACGTTGTACAGCCCTGCCTTTTCCTCATTACAAGCCAAAAGTCTGATCTCAGTTTCTCCTGACGCTGATGGGACTCTGGATCTCTTCCCATTCTGAAACATGTTAGCTCCATTTCATGCTGATCTCTCACCCAATTTTAACAGATGAATCTTCAGAAATGATCTCATGAAGAATTTGGTTCCATTCTGTTCTATTTAGGATGGACATTATTCTCTGTTTGGAGCTTCAGTACTTGTGATGCATCTGTTACAGGTGGTCCCATATGGATATCCTGAAGATCTGTCCTTCCCAAAAACCCAATTTATGCCCAAGTCTCGCCCTTGGTGCAGTGGACAATCTCATCTGGATACTGTTGATGTAGTCATGAAGACTATCCTGAGCTCATCCCATGAGTCCTATTCACAATACTGAACATCCTTTCAACACACTCACTTACTGTACTGTTTGACTCTACTCTTCCCCTGAATCCACACCGGATGGATTGCATAAGCGTTGCTTCAAGACCACAGACAATCCACCGTGGACATATCTCAGCTGTGTTTAAAATACTTGCTACTGGCAGGAGAAAGCAACAGTGCACTTTTTAATCTGTTTTAGCAACTCCAACATTTGATTATCTGTTCTGAGGTAAGTGAATTTAAATGACCAGTGATTTTTTTTAACTGTTCATCCTGTAATAATTAATGGAATAAGCTTAGTTAGCTCATCACAGTCTCCAGAAACTTGAAGATGGCCCTCGCAGCAGAACCAAAAGTTCAAGGGGGGGATCTGGACCTAATCCAACCTGAATCTAATCTGCAAGATGGTGTACAACACAGGAGAAGCTGAATCCATAAATCCAACATAGACTTTTGGTTCCGGAGCAAGGGTTACATGGGAACTTTTGCCGGGAGCCATGCCCCCTCTCAGCCACCGGTTCCTTATTGCCCCTCTAGCTTCCTGTATAAATGTCCTTTTGTTTGTAACTCACATCGCGATGCAGGATTATATTACGGGATTAGCATATGAAAACCAAATGAGGAGATCTGCTCTGTACTCCACCATAGTGGCTGCATAGCTATTTAAGCATTTTTGCAAAACTGTCATGAAGAGGATGCTAATACAACAGACTGGATATAAAGCATGGACACGGCAACGTAACACACTCAATATCTGCCCTCTGCCACATACATGTGGTGAACAGATGCCAAAGTTTGGCTAGTGTCACTGTGATGGACGGTTGAGAGCGTATGCCATCCCGCCCACACACACCCCTTTTCGACCAACAGGGAACAGGTTCTTGAACCGGTTCCATTCAGGATTCGTTGAACCTTGCCAGGTAGCGAACCAGCCCAAGTTTTCACCAGTTTGGAGCAGAACCATTGTAATCAATGATGAGTCATGAACAGAGGGCGTTGCACAATGCACGACAGGAGTAAACGGGAGTAGCAAGATGGCGGTGTTCTGTTACTGCAGACATATTTTAATTCCATCTCCATTGCTGCCAAACTGCCATCTCCGAACTGACATGCCCACTGATGTCATGGTTCACTCTGGAAAAACCAGCTATATTTTGGTTCCGCACCAGTATATTTTTGGTTGAAATGCTCTGAATGGTTGAAAATTTGGTGCTCGAACCAGAACAGAACCTGCTCCCTGTTGGTCAAAAAGGGGTATCGGAGAGCACAGCCAGTTTTGGTCTCTTGACTCCCAGCAATTGGATCATGACATCATTTGGTTTTGTGATGTCATTGAGTTTTTATGGAGTTTACACTTCATCCACATGTCTGAGTGAAAAAAAATAGATATGAAGTGTAAAGCAAGGGTAACATGGTGTGGATTTGTGTGCTTCACTAACACACCTTGAGCCGATGTGCCTCAAAACTCTTGGAATTGCAAATGGAAGTAAATGAGGTCTTAACATGACATGTGATGTGACGTGACACCTGTATACTATAATGATTTATAATCTTACTATCAGGTATCACCCAGAAAAATACAGGTTCCCCTTCGAGTCTGGTTCCTCTGATGATTTATTCATCATTTTGGAGTTTTTCCTTGTCACAGTCACTTCCTGGCTTGTTCTTTAAGGATCTGCATCTACACGTGAATTTCTGTACAGCTGCTTTCTGACGGTCTATTGTTAAAAGTGCTATACAAATAAAATTGAAGTGAATTTCTTAACGATTGAAAAAATGAGTCATAGAAACTGCTTGGCTGCATGTTGGCTTTCCGGCCTTTTATTTCCTCACAAATGAGATGTCAGAAACAGCTGTCTGAAAGGACTCCTTTCTGTAGAGTCACCCAGATGAGTGTTTCATTCACCACTTTGATTTATTTGGACGTGCATTACCAGGACGGCGATTGTTTATTCGGTGTTTGACCTCGTGAAATGCTTCAGCGAGTCATTTGAGCCTTGAAAAACCGCTCATGTCCAAACCAATTGGAGAAAGTACCATGGGTCTGCTCGAAGCAAAGCAAGAAATGACTCAAGACATGTAGCAGCAGTGAAAATATACATACGTATAATGTTGCTTTCACAAGCTGGACTCGTCAAGGTTGAGCTCATAATTAATCTCGTGAAGGAGGCCAAGCAGAGTTTTGGAGTTTTGAAGGGTGCAGGTGCAGTTTGTGGGGAGGATTTACAAGTGGAGAGACTGGTTCATAAAGCTATCGGAGGTTTTAGGAGCTCTGGATGCGAAACAAATCTCGTATGATCTAATGTATGAGACAAGTGAGAACATGAAGGGAGAGTAATTTGTACGTGTTTGGCAGTCGGACAATTTTGTTGCTGTTTTGAATGTGGGTGGAAGATGGATCTTTTATCAACATACTCTTCCTGATATAAAGCATTCCCTCCTCAAGATTTCCTTAATCTACCCATTTGTTTTGTTGCTAAAGTGATCGTAAACACTGCCGTTTTCCACTCCAGGTGTCACTAAACAACGTAGTATTAGCACAAATCACTGATTTATTCTCTGCGAAGCCGTTCCATGGCAGATCTGAGCGCCAACATTTTTTTTTAACCATCCTATCACGATATGGAAATTATTCCGCTTTGCGGTCAGATCATTTTTGGATCTGAATATGCTTTGTCACTATCGCTTTCTGCTTCAGAAAGCCAGGCAAAATTTCTGTTCCAGAGGTTTTCAACGCAATATGTGAACAATAAAGAGTTCAGAAAGATTGAAGCTGATGACTTCTGTGCATTGGCGCCACTCACAGAAGCGAATGGTTCTGGGTTCAGATTTCTTATGGTCACTCCAAACTCTTTCTCTTCCAGGATCAGTGGTGGTGAATATAAAGTTACCTTTTTATTTCAAGTGGGTGGGAAGTATTAAGTCTGTACCTGTTATTGTTCTAATGCCGGTTAATATCTGGCTCGCAGTCTGTAGCTCTGAAACAGTGATGACTGTTGTATTTGGCTGATCAGACTTTTTTTCCTTTGGTCCAGCTGTGTATCGTTGCATCATTTTCTCATTCACAAGAGAACTAACAAAAGCTCTGGACTCTGCACTCAAGGAGCGGTTCAGCCAAAGACGTGAGATTTGCACAATTTTCTCATTACAGCAAATAAAATCACTCAGCCAAGACGTAGTGTCCGATATAGGCTCATGTAGCTAACAAGTGAACAGAGGCTTGGGAAACCAGTTCATTTATCAAACATTTTGTATCCTACCAGAGCTCCTGAGTCGGTCTACATAAGTAGGCTAACTAATGTGAACCTTAAATGATTGTTGATCGACTTCAAATCAACTAATTGGCGATGATTGATTGATTTTGATTTTTGCTGCACTTTTCTCGAAGCAGTTCTGCTGTCAAGATAGAATTGCTTATTTATTTCAATGAATTGAATCAACATTTTGTGAAACTCTACTGTTACATGTTACTGATGTTAAAGAAAGCAATGAAAACAAATCCATAAATTAAGACGAGAAACTTGGTGAAAGCCAATTCGATTAATTTTTATTGATGTAGTGCTTTTAACAGTCGACATCGTCACAAAGCAGCTTTACAAAAATCTGGATTTTGCTTTTTTCATTAGTTGAACCATAGTTGTCTTTTTTTTTTTTTAATACATATTCCACCCAGATTGTACATATTAGTCATTAGACTGTGTTACATACAGTCAAGTGCAGAGACTAAACTGTTAATGTCCGATATTTATTTATGGACTGAAAGCAATAAAAGTAATTTTCTTAAATTTTCTTCAGTAGTTTGCAGTGTTATGGTATGGAGTGGTGTTCCTCAGATGTCTCAGCCTTCCACAAGAGGGCACAGACGATATGACTTGCACCACATCCATGCTCTCAGATTTCGTGCCTCCACTGATGACGCATTGGTGGGAATTTTCCCACTTTTAGGAATGGCATGTTCAATAAGTCTTATGGGAAAAGGCATCAGTCCGTGTGCTGGTAATGACTCTGCATCCTCGAAAACTGTTTATGACCACAGATCCTAACAATGAAAGCTGTGTTTAATCATCGTGCGTGTCTCACACTGCGACAAACAGCAGAGAGGTCCGGTCATCACTGGCTATTGACGTTTTCCTCTTACTGACACTGTTAGGATTTTACTGCTGCTTTTAACGTGTCGCTCGTTATTTCGAAACTTAATGAGTGAACCGTCATACTTGGAAAGTTGAGTCGCTGAAGTTTTGAAGTTCACGAATTTCCGCTGGTTGTTTGACGCGGGAACACATCTGAGAGCTATTTCCTTTATGCGAAGGCTAAAAGTGTCTCTTTAATTCTCACATTTGGCATTAGAAGGCATTAATTTGAGTGGAGGCCGCCGCTGATTGCGCACTCTCTGCTACCGAGCTAATTGATACTCAGGGCTAAAAGGAGGGCAAAGTAAACACAGGACAGCTGCATCTCTGCTTCAGCATGGACCAGGCTTCCCATAATGCCCTTCCTGTGAGGTCGGAGAATGGCCACACAAAAGCAATATTTGCCCAACCCATCCAAGCAGAGCTGCTCAATTGGGAAGTTGAACTTTCCCATCGCTTTGCTTTGCTGGTCCTCTCTGGGTTTTGTGTGTGTGTGTGTGTGTCTCTCTCTCTCTCTCTCTCTCTCTCTCTCTGTGTGTTGGGGATGAACGATGCTTTCAATTCAACTCGTTGACCCAAAGTGTGTATGAGAGCATGTATTTACATCTTTGTTAGGACCTTGTGGGAACGTTCATCTGGTTTTTGATGCGTTGAAAAATTTTGGAGAGAAAACTATTGAAATGAAAAAGGTTGTATTATTGTGAATTGAATTAAAATTTGTGTAAAAGCTAACATTAAAAGCAGTGCTATGTTAATGCTTATTTGTACATAACAGATTGGATTTATTCCACAAAACTGATAACGATAAATAAACACATAACATGCATGGTTTATGTATTAACAGCATTTTAGGTAATGGTAATATATTATTTATTTATTTATTTTTTAGTAGAAAAAAAAGCTTTTTACTAGGTGCATCCCGAGGGTTAGGGAATGAAATCAAATCAAATGAATATTTTTTGTTTGTTTGTAGAATTAGTGTGATCATTATCTTAAGCAAAGTAAGCAATGTGGATTGACAAATCATAAATGTATCAGCTTTTCTTTATTTTCTGTTGAGTGCAAGGTGAATGAACATTGTGCTAGTGGGATACACAGCTTTGCGCTGCACTTTATTTTATCAGTTTCCACTAGGTTTATGAGATTGTGCAATATGCCATTGTCCTGCCCCCAAGTATCTTTAATTAACGACAATATCGCCTGTTGCTCTAAGGAAGAAAAAAGAAAGGGGCGTGTCCAGACATATGTAATGCATGTATTGTGCACATTCCGTCATTAGATCAGAAAAGATATCGTAAGCTGGTTAATAGTCAGTTGTAGATGCGATTGCTGGTATTAGTGTTTAGATTAAATACTCAGTAACAAGGTCAGGAATGCCTTCAACACTGTCAGGCGGGGATCGCGTTGAACAAATGAAGCACCAGTGGGACCAACGCTCAGACCATAATGTTTCTATCACTCAAACGAAGTTCAACACGGCTCATGTTCTCCCATGCTTGGTGTGTGTGTGTGTGTGTGTGTGTGTGTGTGTGTCCAAGGATATTGTGATATTCGTTAGACGTCATACAGCTTCAGGTGATTTGAGACGGTGATAATCTCTCTGTGGTGAGAGGGGGCGTGGATGTGTGAGGCAGGAGTTGAATAAGGAGCCTTGATCAGCATATATTTGAAAATGAGCGTGTAGTTTCACAGACTCTTGCTCAGGGGCAGGGCGAAGGGCTGATTAGATGATGTTAACGTTCTTTTTTTTGTTTGTTTTTTGTCTTGTAATAAAAATTTTATGATGTAAAGAAGTACCAAACAGTTGACTGTACATCACCATCAGCCTTGCAAGGTTCAAAATATTTTAACTAGTAGATTGAGCCATTTTTGAGCCACAAAATGCCTCTGTCTGTCTGACTTTCTTGTCAATATTAACACCAGCATTGGTTTTTCAGTCATATAATTTAGTTTATAGCTTAAAAAAACACACATTTAAGTGTGCAGTCCCTCCTTTAAAGTTGCAGAAACCACATTTTCCCACAGATATTTGAATTGTCCAGTGGCCCAAGGTGAGCCGAGTCTTCCTGATTCTGAAAAGATGGTCTGTTTTCTGCGCTTGCAAACTATTCCGGTAAGATAGTAGAAAATCGATCATTGAAGGTCGCACCTTGGAGGATGTGTGTAGTGCAACAGGGGATGGAATTCGAATCACACAGTGAACACTATATAGCTACAGCATCAAGGTGTGCTCCAAAACCATAATGTGCATGAAGTTTGAACATGGCTTTATACCAACCCGGCATGTAACAATACATTGTGCGATGAGGAATCATGATAGAAATTTTTAATGATTAAAATTGATGAAAAGCTAGAGACCTGTGCAGGTCTGAGCTCATCCTTTTACGTCAACGCCAAGATTTGAGCCGATGTTGCAAAATCTACTCCTTTTCTGGACAGCACTCTGGACCACTCCGCCACGGAGGATTACGTCGCAAGCTGAGGTTATGTAGCGTGGCACTTACATAGTCAGTACATGGTGGTGCCACACAGCAACTGTGGAATCGCTACCTGAGGCTGACACACCAATTACATTCTTAAAGTGTATGTAATGCCTTACTGTAATGCTTTAAAATGAATATCATTAGTAACGAACAAAATGAATTAATAAAGCAAAGGGAAAAATAATATTTATTTTATTATTGTAACACGTTCTTGATGTGGGTGGAGTACAGAAGCACGGCAGGCGGGAACTGATGTTCACAATCTCGTTTATTTCG
>JAODTV010000011.1:6370430-6380542 GCA_025399955.1 Galeichthys feliceps
CTCTTGCACTTTATGTAGATTTGTAGTCCTGTGACGTTCAATGTAACACCATGGTCCTGGAGTAACGTAATTTCGTTATAACTATGTACTTGTATGTAGTTACAATGACAAAAAACCTTGAACCTTGAACCCTTGGATCAGAATTCTGTTCGGCTTATCTTTCGAGGCACCATGAAACCTACAGGTTTGTAGTTCTGCAGTTTTCCGTGTGCTTCCAACAAAAAAAAAGATGGTTTTAAAGGTGTTATTGGTGCATGAACAGTCCTAGAGGATGCATTTCCACTTGCTGTGCGACTGACTAATGTCCTGTGCATGTTCCTGAGGACATCCATACACTAGGTGGCAGTATACATCTAGAACCTTGATTTGCAATTCATCAATGATCTGAGAGTAAGAATTAATTCCAACTTCCCAAGTTCTGCCCCCCCTGCGCGAGGATTGGACAGTTCAAAATGGAGACGAACATACAGCAAAAAAAAAAAAAAATTTTTGAAATAAGATCATGTCTCCACTGTTTTGTTATGGTTGCTAATCAGCAATCAGATTTCAGGCAAGCAAAACAAGGTTCACCTTGCTTTGTTTATTTATTTATTTGTCTGGTTGGTTAAAATAAATAACATGAGCAAGATGTTATTTGAGGCACGCTTGATTGAATACCATTTCGCACCCACGCTGAGCGAAAATGGAAAAAAAAAAAAAAAACTACATGAAGGTTTCCTTTTGATAGTTAACCGAACAGCTCCAGCGAAACAGACAGAGTGGAGTGTTTGGCCAAGTTTTGGGATCAGCGGTATTTATGCATGGCATGCTAGCAGACTTGGCTCTCCACACCTCATGTTTGCTCTTCTGGCACCGACACAGTAAATGTGCATGAATGTTTGGCTGCGTGGTCCCTTCCAAATGAATCATATGATTGAAAAGTTCATACACCTCGTCCGGGAGGCGGAGATTTGAAACGCAGGTGCTGGAAAGCATGCATGAGATGCTGAGAGTTAATTGAATTACAAATGGTGTGATGTGCGAGGCTTCCTTGAAGCGTGCAGTTTATACCACTTGTGGTGGAAAGAAGGGCCAATCTGGGCGCAAATTATAGGCTCCGTCTCTGTCTTTCTCACTCACTCTTTCCCTTCTCACGCTGTTTTGCTCTTGTGCTCTCTCTCGCTCTCTCTCTCTCTTTATTTTCCTTTCTTTTTCTCTTTCTCCCTCTTTGTTTATACACGTGTGCGTGAGAATACAGAGACAGGTTGAAAATCATACGTCTTTAAACGACTGTCGTCTTCACCGTTACGCGCAGCAGTAAGAGCTCTAACGTGTGACAGATGAGCTCTGGGACAGTGGTTCTCCCAGACCAGGGCTTTTCTCACATTTCCCACGACTCCTGTCTGCACACGTTCCACATTCTGGGAGTGCAGTGTTTCGCGGAGAGTCAGAAGCTTCCACGGCTGGAGGCTGCTGACAGGGATTTCACCCCTCCTCAACGGGACGCTGAGTGGAATTCCTGCAAGCTCCTAAATGCCCCCAAGAGCTTTGCAAATTTTTTTTTTTTGAGGGGGGCTTTTACTTTTCAACGCTGTTGAGCTGTAGTGTGTTAAGTCAACATGTATGGAAAAAGTGGGCTGATTGTTCCGCTCTAAAAACTTTACTTATGCCTCCCGCTGCATTGGAGACCACTTATGGCTGGGACACATGCTTTACAAGAAGGTATAGCTTCGAGTTTATATGACATACAGTCTTTATATAATTTGTAGCTTTGGATGAAATCACGGTTAAGAAGTGGAACCAGGTGGAAAGTTTAAATCGGAGTTATAAGCATGTCTTCAGTATAATGAAGTTAGTGCAATAAACAGAGTAAAGTATAGGGATTATGGCAGGAGTGAAGCGCACAAAATTATAGCAGGTCACTCTGTTTTAAACTGCATTATACAAGTTTAAGCGAGGACTTTTGGCAGTCTCCAGTGGTCAGGCCTGGTGTTTGTTCTGTATATATTTGGAGTTGGTAAGGCCAATTCAATTAGGCCTAGCTCATTACAGTAGCACTCGTAATCCATTTTCCCTTCATAAACATGTGGTTTGGTGTTATTATTCCAAGCTTCATTCTGTAATCGTTCAATCAGTCAAAAGTTGCCAAAGTCTCAATAACACAAACCACTTAGACAAGCATGACGTGTTAACAAAGCTTTCGATTCCCGGCACAGTGTTGAGCAAATCCGTGGAACAAGTGGCCTGGGAGGCGTGTTCATTAATCATTAATGGGTCTGCACGGGTCATTATGTGTGTAAACCGCCTCGATGGAGTCTTCATACCCAGCCATGGGTGTGAGTAATGAGCCTTTGCGGCACGACAAAACTCTGGAGATGTAAATGACTCGATTTTTCGTTCCACCTAAAGCACCTTTCTTTCTTTCTTTAATCCAGTAAAAATAAGAGTAATCTCTGAAGCTTTTGCCATGTTTCTTGACCCAGAGTGCAGCAATCCTTATGAAATATAAGGATTATTGACGTGGCAAAGTTGCTTTAGCTCAAACTCAATCTTTAAGTGGGATCCTGACAGTCATGGTTTATTTATGAAGAATGATTACATGGGTGGAAACTGCTGTTTGATATCATCTTTTTATGGTCCGTTGATGTCTCTTTGGATGCTTCTGACTGAATAAAAAAAGACCACAGTGTGTAAAAAGTCTTCATTTGGCAGCTCGTCATGTGGTAGCGGGTAGGTTTCTGAGCTACAGAAGGGAACTAAAGTGGCGCTGGAATATTTTAGATTAGATGTTACTTTACATTTACATCTGGACAGAAATGTCGTGTTTATGTTGAAGCTGTCTATTCTCCTCAGAATGATTTATCTGTCGTGTGGTGAGTTGGAACCTTTCATCATGGTAGGTCTCTTTTGGGGGAAAAAAAATAAATATTCATAACGAGACAAAGAAACTCCTGTGTATTCTTTATAGCAGCTGTAATTTTCCCGCAAAATTTCAACTTCATCCTCCATTTCTTCCAAAATACTCCATAAAAGATTTTTTACTGTGCCTGTTTTTCTGTTATTTGTCTTTCACTTTTGATCAAAGGCTAAATCTTTTGACAGAGACCCTCTGCTGTTTTCATTAATTTTTCCCTACTTTCTTCTTTCAGGATCTGTTTTTCTGTGCTTTCGTTATTAACTTAATGCTTATAAAAGAACCGGCGTCCTGGAAGCTTTTTAAACATGGCACAACTCGACCTCCCGCCTGAGAGAGAGGAGACAGCCTTGCTTGAGCTACAGCACTTTGAGCCTGAAAAGGAAAAATGGCAAGAAGAATCTTCACTAGGTTTCACTAGATGGTTGCCAGGTTTTAACGGTTCCTTTTTTTTTTTTACACTCTACCTGGCAACTTAAGTCTGTTGACGTGCACATTTCAATTTGGTACGTAGTTGAAAAATGCCAGAAGTGGCTGTTAACTCAGCTTAGCCTGGTGCACTGCCTTGCAGCTGGCTTGGACACGCCGAACTTATTGAGAGAAGCGTTAATCACTTCTAAGGCCTGGTTTATACTTGATGTGTGACTTTGTGTATACGTGTATAAGCAGTGGCAACACAAGAACACAAGCATCTATCAACATTTTCATGCTATAACACCCTCCAATCTTCTGGGAAGGCTTTCCACTAAATTTTGGAATGTGGCTGTGGGGATTTGTGCCCAATAAAGCGTTCCAGTTCATGCCAAAGATGTTCAGTGGTGTTGAGGTCAGGGCTGTGTGCAGGACACTCGAGTTCTTCTACTCCCATCTTGGCAAACCATGTGTTCATGGAGCTCACTTTGTCAACAGGGGCACTGTCATGCTGGAACAAGTTTGGGGCCCTTAGGTCCAGTTAAAGGAAAACTTAATGACAAAATGTATGGACATTCTAGACAACTGTATGCTTCCAATTCTGTGGCAACAGTTTGAGGAAGACCCACATTGTAGATGTGGTGATCAAGTGTCCAGATACTTTTGACCATGTATGTAATCCAAGCTTAAAGCTAAAGTAAAATAGAGGAGTAGCAGAACTCGTACACTCATGAAGCTCCTGCAGGCCGATACTTGTATTTCGTACCGCTGTGGAACCCTTGCTGTGCTTCTGTCAGTATCAGCTTGTGGGATTTCTGAGGCAAGGGGACCTCTCTTCTGTGGCTGATAATGGATTATGGAACATTATAAAACTCTCCAAGGTCACATTTTCCTTCTCTTCCCAGTCTGAGCTCTCAGACATGAAGGCTAGCATAGACGACAAGGCTTACCGTGGGGATTAGTGTGGGGTTTTGGCTGGGTTAAAGAGTGTGAGAGGGCTCTGCAACTTGCAGTCCTCTTGCAGTCATATAGATGCCAAGTATCTGTTTCAGCTGTGAAGATGGTCGAGGCGTTCATCGATGCTACTGGTGCTCTCCGAGTTTGCTGCAATCATGGGTGGCACGGCAAGGTGACCATGGGTCCTGACTGAGTCAGTCCCTCCCTTTACTGGTACTTCATCATGTCTTACTGTACCTCAGGTGAACCTTTATAATCAAGACATTTTCTCCAGGTCTGTCCTTGACCTGATTCAGACATTTTGAAAGTCTAGTAAAGACTTTTAGCAGTGCATCTCAATGCAACCCTTGAAACCAGTGGAGCTTCTTGTGTATTTTAATAATTTTCCTCTTAGTACATTCCTCTTGACATACACTCGCAGTTCCCAGCAGACCACCTGGTACCACAGCAAGCAAGACTTTGAAGTCTCAGAGTTAGATTAATTTAATCACATTTTTACAAGCATTTATAATTAATGAAAGGACCCCTGCCAGGTCAGTCATCTACAAAGCTTCATTGCACCCTCTGTTTTAGTCAGGGATTAGTTTTGGGCCCTTTCTCATTGTTTCCTCCAAATATTACTCAGTGCCATTCCTCATAAACCACATCATCAGTGTATTAAATTTGGTGACTGTAATAAAATCTGAGCCTTTGTTATCCAGGCCCCCATACGGCTCAATGTAATCAGTAAAAGCTAACAGCTTTGAGCTAAATATAGTCTGTTTTTATAATTATTGGACCATGCAGGTAAGGTTGAACATCCAGTGTTGTCCATGACTGCCTTTTCATTTTTAAGCGAAAAACCAATGCAAATTATTGGGAAAAAAAGGATGTGCTATTTGTCATTTCTAGAATTTGATAAATATTCCAAGCATTTTGTGGTTATTGGTGAGGATCAGGAGTTGCAGAAAGTTTGGAATCTCTGCACTAGATATCACATGATTGTATTTTTTCCTCTGTGGACTCTGAGAACTTACAATCCTGGGTAGTTGCCTCATGTGGCCTTATTCGAACTTATTATTCTTGAGGCTGACTTGATCTATAACGCTGACAAAATCATTCCATGAGGGCTTTGGAAAGTCACCACCAAGTTAAAGCCCCCAGGTCTTCACCAACAGCACTAGTGGCAGGGATCAAAACAATTGAGACTTTCCATCTTTTTGGGTGTGATTTTATTTTGGATCCCCATCACTTCCCAAGTTCTACAGACTGTATTCTTAAGGTCACCACCAGCAAGGAGTTCTGGACTTCATTTAGTTTTGTATAAAAGCACAAGCCTCACTTGCCTTTACACAGTTATGCGAGCAAGAGAAATGGCTGGTGCTTCATCTTTTAAGCATGTGGAAATGACTGTCTGGGTCGCTCTGCAGAGGTGTATGGTATGTCATTAGTGAAAGTCAGTGTGTCTGCTGTGCGTGTGTGTGTGTCTATGGCATTCTCTCCACAGTGATTAAGTCAAATGACCCAACGAACCAAGAACAAAGTAAAACCACTTCAGTGGACCGGTACATTCCTTCTCTCACCACGTAATCAGCGCTTAAGCCCACCAGCAAAAAAAAAGCAACTCGCTGAGCTGTGCTTCAGAAAATGATTACATTTGGACACTCTATACGTTGGGTATCTAGGTTAGATTCTTTCAAGGCCAGTGTGGTTTATAGGCCCATTTCTTCGCTGGTTTAGATCATGTTTGGAAAGAGTGGTCACAGAACCATCCTGAATTTGACTTATTTCTTGCTCATACACTCGGTTTTTACGGCTTTAACGTTGCTTTATTCTTTCACGTTTTTAAGATCGGCCATAGCAACATAGTGTTACTAGGGCTGAGTGTGTGGACAGAGCAATCGTTGACGGAGGCTCTGTGTGCTTGCGGTGTGTTCTGGCCACAGGCCTGCTTGGCACAGTGGGATTTCACACACTGCGCTGCTCAGTGTGCACATTCGCCACTGCCAGATCCTGGCCCATTACAAAAATGTTTGCGAAACCCAAAACTCACCGTACTCCGCTTCTGCGGCTCAGTGGCCACCGCGCCCCTAGTGGGAATAATCAGCATACAGATGCATGCATGCAGCCCTTTATACCCTGATAAACACACACACACACCCTCTCATATATACCTCCATGCCCCAGAAGACCGAGTCAGCACTTTCACTTGCTTCAGTTCACTTCACTTGCTTTAGTTTCATCTCTACTTATCTCTATCTCTTTTGAAACGGGATGGCCAAATCCTGACCTGTAGATGAGCCATGGCAAAGGCAAAGATACCAAGCAAATTGAGGATATAACGAGAGATTCGGTTGCTAGGGATTGGTGTTCTCTTGATGGTTCCAAAGTTTGCGAATTGCTGTCTCTTGGGTTGCTTGCGATTGGCGTTATCTTAACAGCCCTTACGTTTATGGATTGCTATTTCTTGGGTTACTTGGGATTACCATTACCTTGACTCCTGCTATGTTGATGGATTGCTGTCTCTTGGGGTGCCCTGGATTGGCATTATCTTCTCCTAGCTTCAGGAATTGGTCTTGCTTAAACTATGACGATCAGGTCAGGTTTATTTCTATCTGTATTACTGTAATCCAGAGTTCTCCAATTAAAAAAAAAAATCAAACGAGGTGTTTTGGTGTTGATATTAACTGGTAGACACCTGCACTGAAACCAGATGTGTGGGAAGTGTGAGCTGCTTGGACGTGGCAGGATGAAATGGTGTGGTTTGGTCAGATTCTGCGAGTGATCCTAATGCAAGTTGCTGTGGGCCGCCAATGGACAAAAAAGAGATGTGTTGCACAAAAGGATTTTGATGGATGAAGTGCAAACCCCAGGTTTTCAATTGGTTGCATCAGTCTGGTGGCACAAGCCAAAGGGAATAAAAGGGCCTGTTATACAACTGCACTAAGTAGGTGGTGAAAGAGGGATTTTCCTTACAGTAAATAGGGGAACTCGGAGCTGTTACATTTACATGTACTTTCTGGGTAATCCCATTATGGCTTAATAATACCAGTTTTGTTATATTGTAAGATGCACTATTTATGCTGAAAGAAAAACAATGTGAAAAAACATGGATCTAGTTATCAAGAGTAGTTTGTTTCCTGGCCCATTATGTGCTGATTGTGGATTTGCATCTTCATGTACAAAGGTTTTTTGTTTTTTTTAATGTATAGCTAAACCTATAATCATCATGTAATTTCAAAGATACATTGCGACTTGCAATATTGCCATGCCACGTCACTTGTTTTGGACACGTGAGGAATTGATAGTTTCAGGGGTCTGTTGGGGGGGGGGGGCTAGTTGTATTTTCATTGCAATTTGCGTCACAGCAACAGAGGGCGGTAAAACTTTTGAACTTTTCCTTTAAGTCTGTAAACTGATGGTGTTGATCGAGCACCACCTTAGATTTGTCATTTTCCCTTTTTTGGTAGACCAGATGACTAAATTATATTCCTCCTTCAAAGATTAGTGCAGTTGGAAAAAATGTTTCCTGTCAGGACACTCCTTGTATTTTCATCCTCAGCTGTGTTGCCCAGTGAACCCTGATGTGCATTACATACTTGAGACCCAGGGGACTGTGGGTTGGATTAGCTTGCCTACATTGTAGCTGCATCATCATTTCAGTCTGCGCCTGCCAAGACACTCTTTGCTATTGTCTCATAAATCTGCATGGCCAAAAACACAGCTGCGTTGCTGAGCAGAAGCCTTCATTATTTGGTGTACCATTGTTTATACAGAGAGGGTAGGGGGAAAAGAGGATACAGGATAATGATGGAAGTAAAGATTGTGGATTGCGGTGAAGGACCCTTGGTCCGTCTTTCCATTAATCTGAAAATTACTCCCATTTTCACCGGGGGCTCTTTTTTGGCAGCTGTGCATCAGGCTGAAAGCTGACATAGTGGCCTTTTTGTTTTTCTCCTTTGAACCTTCAAGACTATTTTTTTCTTCCCTTTATCCCCAATATTATTCCCTGAGCTTAGCTCTGATTAATACAGTAGAGGCTAATTTACCGGGTCATTTAGTCTAATCCCTAAAAACAATAATTGGTGAGAGATGATGCTCTTTTTGCTGGTCGACTGTAGTCCAGAAGAAAGTGTTGCTCTGTATGGTAAGGAGGCCAAAAAAACAGATATGCATGGCAAATGAGCTTGGAAAAAAAAACAAAAAAAAAACCTGAAGATTTTCAGTGGTATTTAATTTATTTGGCAAAGGGTGTAGGATATTGTAGTTTGCATTATTGTCTGGGGTCTTGTTGTGGTCGTCACAATGTATTGTTTTGAACCTGGGATATTGAACTTTATTCAAACTCCGTGTGCTTGCGTTACTCACCCATTCATGCACCTCTCCATTTGTGTCCATCTTTCAGAACAGCACCGTCCACAGGATTCCTGACTGGCATATTCATTACAGCCTTCGGAGCGTGTGTGCTCTTTAGCCCTCGCCCCAGGCAAGCACAGCCGCCCGGCTGCTTCTCAGACATCCACCAATCTGTGCAGCCGCTCTCCTGGAGCAGCGACTTGTTCGAGAACAAACTAGTGCTTGTTTGTCGGGCTGCTTTAAAGCTCTGGCACCTAGTTGCACTTGTACCTTATACTGCAGCACAATTGCTTGCACAACGGTTTCCCATAAGCCAGTGCAGGCTGCCAGTTCTTCAGCAGGACGTTTCATCAATAAACATGAACATTAAAATAGCTGCATGCCAGGCCTGTGCTATTTTGGCCGGAGTGGAATAGTGGAAGGCCAGCAGCAGTGGTCTGCTGCTTTTGTTTCCTTCTGCTCATGGAAAACGGTAAAGTGGACGACTACACCCGCCTGAATGCTCTGAGGCGGTCAAGCACTTTTCTAAAGTGGTGGGTTAGTGCAGGACGCGTATCGGCACATGCCTAAGAGGAGCCTCTGACAATCACCAGGCCTGTTGGCTCAGACCTGTTTTTGAATAACGGGGGTAATTAAAACCAAGCTGTAATTCCTGACCTTCCAGAGCTGAACACAGCAGTGCTATTTCATACGAACCACTTTCTAAAATTGCAGTTCTCTAGTTTAATTGAAGTCGATCTGTTTGAATTGCAGTGTCCTGGTGTGGTAATTGTGCTGAATGGTAGGAGGCGCAGTGGTTAGCATGGTCACCTCACAGCAAGAGTTCTCGGTTCGAACCTTGCAGGCCTTTCTGTGTGGAGTTTGCATGTTCTCCCTGTGCCTGCGGTTTCCTCCTACAGTCCAAAGACATGCAGATTAGCTGCCTACTCTAAATTGCCCATAGGTGTGAATGTGAGTGTGAATGGTTGTTTCTCTCTGCGTTGGTCCCGAGATAGCTTGGCTACCTGCCCAGGGTATACCCTGCTTCTCGCTCAAAGTCAGACGGGATTTGTTTGTTTGTTTTTTTATTTATAAAGTATAAATGCAGCACTGTTTCTGGTTCTGACAGTTCCTCAACCTCAGCTACATCACTCCAGTTCATAATTGGTCATAACTAGAGATATGCACAGGACTGCTCATTCACTTATTATTTTTGTTTGTGTGTGAAATTTTCTGACACATTCTAATTTTCTAAAGCCCGGTGCACACGGGCGATTTTCCGTCGTTTGGTCGCGCAACTTTTTGACGCAAGCAAAAAATCGCTTTGTGTGCGGATATTTGCGATGGTGATTTTTTTGTTGCATGCGACAGATCGCAGGTATCAAATCTGCTTGATATTCTGCGACAAAAAATCGGCAGTCGCTGACTTGTTGCAGAGATATCGCCGCGTGTGCGGGTCTTTTGCGATAAGGAAGCGATCACCTCCAAAGGCTATAAGCCAATCCCCGCCCGCGAAGTAGTCACGTGATTTTCTTTA
>JAODTV010000011.1:7489250-7504262 GCA_025399955.1 Galeichthys feliceps
AGCAGTGGCTTCTAGATTACGAGCATACTCTGATAAGTTATCGCTAGTTGTTTGCACTACGGCAGCCGTTTTGGTTTGCTAGACCACCAGCAGTTTTACCGGAAGTGAAATCGCTAAGAAAAGTCACGTGACTGAAACCCAAGAATATGAGCTGATAGCCTAGTAGTGGAGTAGCCAGACAGAGCACGCGATTGCTCATATCCAGTGAATGTGGATAGAATAATAAGCAAATGCACCTGGCACGCCATGTAGAACTGCTCGCTCATGAGACATGTGGCATTTGAAAAAAAATGTACGAGTTGGCTTAACAAGGGAAACGTGCCACCCTCAAACTCACTTTGTTCTACAGAAAACATACTGCAGGCGGTGGAATTGGCTACACCCCCTGCTGAACCCCAAAAAAAGATATCATGAATATTGATGAATATGCTGCTAGGTAGAACGGTCAGAATGTTCTGCCACATTTGTAATTGCCTTTGCCAAATGATTAAATGTAAATGAAAAATAGTTTTGTGGCTTATACAAACAGCCAAATGAAACTTTATATTCCACCAATCACTGAGTGATGCTGAAGAATGAATACATGCTCTCAGCTCATACAGGCAGAACAAAACTTTACTGATTACTGGATCAGCTCAAGACCATTTTCACAGAGAAATACAATGAAGGTTTTGCTTTTCAGTGTGGTACGTTTTCTGCATGTGACTAATGAAAAGCAATATGGTGCAACTGCATTTCATTCCGGAACTCTGCTCAACTGCAATTGGTCCAAGGATGGTTGAGTTCTACATAAAACAACAAAACTCCAGGCCTGTTCTAGAGTGTTACTCTTATTTCTAAAGACAACTCCAATCCATAATTGAGTATCAGTACATTCCACGCCTGCCTTCCTCCCACCTGAGGAAGTGTGCTATGCACATGCTCATTTCCCAGTTGTCCCTGTGGCTAGGCATATATCACAGCAGACACCTTATTTGATGGAACCAGTGAAGCAGTCAATGTGGACACTTTATCTGTCCACCATGTTCTTAGGACCCACAGCTGGAGTGCAGCAAATGAAAGTGACAGCTCAAGTCAGACATCTCATCACCTCAGGCATATCACAGTACACAAGGCAGTGAACAAAATTCGAGTGCCCATTATCAGGCTCTAAGTGCTCGCCCAGTATCAAACACATGAACAATCTAAAGGGGCTCCAGACATGTTACCAGCTTGGAGAGATTCTGACATGCAAAGCCTGCTTCCGTTAACGAGCAAACGCAAGCGTGACGTTCACACTGGTTCTGAGCAACAGCTTGTAGCTGACAGCTATAGGAAATCGATCGTCACCGGGGCCTTGAAAAAAAACAGAGATTAGCCCAGAAAGGCACTTTCCTTCAGGAGCATTACCTCCAGCACAGTGATAATAACAGGACAGCAAGGAGCGTGGAAGAACGCATTTTCGATGCCCATACCGAGACAAAACAACACTTGTTATGCACTTGCAAGCGGAAAATGTTATGCAAACCTTTACTTAATTTATATTTTCAATGCATCATGCTGGGAAAATAGCATGGATTTCTAGGATACCAAATAGACCAAGTACTCTTTAATTCTTCTTAGAAATCCTTTCAAAATCCCAAGGAAAAGCATTCTGCCCAAACGACCAAGGATATATTCACCCTCACCTCACTGCTTGCAATTTTAATGAGCCCAAAAAAACAGAGGGGATGTTTACTACATTGCTTTGGGATATGGTAGCCCTTTTGGATTGCTGATTTACTACAGTCCTAAATATCAAATTTTCATAATTCACAAAATTTACAATTTATTAAATGATAAACAGGATTTTACTAAACTAAGGCCTAACTCCAGCAAATGTAACACTGTGTATGAGACAAATTTAAATCAGCTTATTCATTAACGGGTATGTTCAATACACCTTGTGAACTTTCTGCCTAATTAGATGTTCCTGGAAAGACTCAGTGTAGCATTTCCATCATTAAGCTTGCACCTTATTACCAGCACACAACGTTTATAATCTCCAGATTTGCATTCACATCTACAAAAATGCCATTAAACAGGTTAAATTTATAGAGGCTCCAGATACAAACTATTAGTTTTTGTAACAGATAGCATCCAAAGCTGAGCGAATGCTACAAAATCTGCTTAAACATTATTATTTATTAACGTTGCGAGAAACATTTCTTTTGCAATTCTCACCACAGTTTTGAGAAGAGCTTTAAGCATTATAACAAATGGACTCCATTTATATCAATGGTCTTAACCATTTCCTTTGTTTGTTTTGAGCTATGTTGTTTACATCTGCTATATAAGTGAAGCTCTTGAAAATAGCACTCCTTACATGGCTAATGTGTTTTTAATGAGTTCTGGGCAGGCTGACAGACAGGGGCTGCAGCAGGCTGAGCCTTAGGGTGAAGGTAAACAATAAAGGGAACTCATGAAGCACAGTTCAGTTAAGGTCAGATCTGCATGATAACATTTACACTCGGAGATTCCAAAGCATTGCAACTTTATAGAAATGAGGGCAGGAATTTATAGCCCGAAGCAAAGACACACACAAATATACTTTCAGTAAACTGTCAAACTGGCAGCAAAAAAATCAGAAAATTGAAGCCTCCTATAAACATCTCTAGCCTTGCTTTCTTGCATCTTTCAGTGCCACAAACAAATTCGGTTTATCAAGTGTAAGGAAACAACTAAGTCTGGGTGATAAGATCAAAAATAAACACTTTAGTCTCATTATCCTGAGGAACTGTATAACAATACGCTTTTTCATGCAGTCAGTATTTGGCAGGTGTGGACAGTACTTGTGTAATTATCCTTAATTACGGTCCTTAAAATTTGAAAGATCTATACTTCACACAAGTATTATTGAAACAATATTCTTATTCAAGAAAATATACAAGAGCAAAACATTTTTTTTTACTTCTCACATTTTCATTTTGGCCTTCAAAGTTCCTGTTAAAAGCTCAAATATTTCTCTTTTTTCTGTCTTTTGCAGGATTAATGAGTCATACAGTATGACATCTCCTCTCCCACCCATAAAAGAAATACTCTTGAATTTCCTGAGTTCGTTCAAAATGTAGATACTTCTCGTCTTTCAATTTCAAAGTCGAATTTTACAACCCTGGTATTTGTTCAGAATTTGTAGAGCACATGCATGTTTCACAAAGTAGCATGGAACGTACACAGTAACAAATACACAAAGCAGGGGTGGGTTTCCCAAAAGCCTCTTAACGCCAAGAGTGTCTTAACGAGGAGAGAGTGTGTTCCTTGTGATGCTCACTCTACCATTTAACAATGATCTTTGTGCTACGATGCTTTTGGGAAACCCACCCCAGTTCAGCTTAGGGTTTTATAAAGTAACCTTTATAACAAGACAAAGCAACTCCAAGGTTCAACCTTGTAGCTTATAATCCCAGGTCTGATCCAGAGCTTGAGTTACTGTCCATTTGGATTGTTGCACATTTCCATTTCCTCAAGGTTCTCTGGTTTCCTCCTAAGGTGGATTGCCTACAAGAAATTGTTTGCCTCCACAAAATTGGAAGCACACAATTGTATTGAATGTCTTTGTATGCTGTATACTCTTGTGGCTGAATGAACACAAATCCGTACAGCCACGATCCAAAATCTAGTGCAAAGCCTTCCCAGAAGAGTGGAGCTTATTATAACAGCAAAGGGGAATAATTATGGAATGAGATTTTCAACCAGTATCTACAGGTACGATGGTCAGGTGTCCAAAAACTTTTCACCATATAGTGTATAACTTTCCCAAGCCTCACACTGAACTCTTTTTGAACAGGTTAACACATGACAATATTACTGTTGTGTTTAGAACAACTTATCAACAAACCCTAAAAAAATTTGCATCATGACATTTAAAATTTAGAAAAACATTGATGTGTTGTGATGTTTTTTTTCGCCACAAGGCCCCCAATTTCCTACCACACCTAAACTGCAGCTTTCTACCCAACTTCAGTGCAACTATTTTCATCCTAGAATGCAGTGATAAAGGTTTCCATTACTGCCTAAGTACCTGGGTTTGATCTCAAAGACATGGAGGGAAAAGTATGTGGGAGGATAAAGATGTGAAGCATCTTCTTTTGAGCAGCGTGAATTTTTTATTTTATTTTGACTGCCTCAGTAAACCACTTTCTCATCCTCCGCTCCCATCGCCTTCATCCAAGCTGAACTCCTGCACACCCCATTCTCTGAAAATGTGAGAACACACAATCAGTGCTGCCAGGAGCCTGTAACTTAATGCAATACGTTGCTTCGGTTTACCTCGAAGAACACACTTGATTTGAAGAGTTGGTTTGCATCAGAATGCCAATTTCCTGAATTATACGGTTTTCAGTGACTGCAGCGCTCTTGATCAACAGATCAAGTGCTCTTCTACAGACATCAAAACTAGTCCCTGAACACAGACATGCTGTTATGGATATGCCGTATCCATAACAGCTGAATGTAAAAGCCAGGAGTAATAACATGACACATATTTGTGAGTATGTAAGCCCAGAAAGGTCACCTATTCCCCCCCCCAAATACAACCTTTGCAATACTCCATGGTTCGAATTAACAAACAAGGTTCAAAGGTTAGCTGTTTTTACTGGCATCAGCTTCATCCAGATTGGCACGAGACAGAAACTCATAGCTTAAGAAAAATCAGTCCATTCGATATCTGACTTCAGGTAGCCAATTGGCACTCACTTTAGAAAAGAAATCTATCCACTCCGTCTCCTGCTCTGATCTTTTCTAGGCATTGCTATCTCTAAAACCCAAAAAGGCTTCAAAATAAAAGAGAAGATATCAATGATAGACTGCTGATATTGTTCTAATCCCCGTTACTTAACCTGAAACAATGAGTCATCGATCAAAACTGTTGACTCATAACATAACAGTACTTACATTTCGCAGAGCATTTGTAATTTCATTGTAATTACTAGAAAATTTTTAATGCAGTGTTCTGTATGCATCTCAACAAAACGGTTTGGTGTCTAGTACTGCAGATTTACACCACAGCGCTGTTGAATTCTCAATTCTGACTGGCCGCGCTAATATGTTATCGTTTCTATGGTAACAACTTACACCAGGGTTTGTATAGTGGACGCTCCACATAAATGGATATTTTTTTTAAAAATAGGGGGGGGGGCTATTGATGTGGTAGGTTTTTTTGTTTGTTTGTTTGATTGGTGACAAGATATTTATGTAGTATTTTTGGAAGAAGGCATCGGTGTCCGCAATAAACCCGTTACTTTAAAATTTTCCGATACAGTAGTCTTCAGGACAGAAGGTTTTGTGCTTTCCGGATTAAAAATTGCATATGTCATCTTTCTAATTTCCAAAGAGAGGAGAGACAGAGAGAGAGAAAGAAAAAAAAAAAAAAAAAAAAAAAAAAAAAAAAAAAAAAAAAAGCTGGAAAGGGACAGACTGTTATAATGCAAGTGATAAACTAACCTCAGAGATGTTCTGCAACATTAAATGTAACTATAAATGGATAAAGTAGGTCATTGGTTAACAAATTAATAATAACAACAAATAATTGCAGTATAAGATGTATAAAACTTTGGAATGTCATGTTATAGGAAAATAATCAACCCCACACACCCTGGTGATTATTTCCCTCTAACAGCACTCCCCAAACTGCCACTTAGCTCGAAAATGAAAGACATCTTGGAGTATGAGGGGAATAATTCATCATAAAGTGATCTGACGGTCTAAAATAGCAACACAATTGCAAAAACCAGTTAAACATTGAGGTCTCCCCCCCCTCAGAACCAAAAAGGTCTGGGTGATGATCAACTCCACATCTAAATCCATAAAATTAATAGATTGATATGGTGCTGACTTTAACTTAAATCCCATAATGTGTCGTTATTACATCGCTCACTGTCAGCTCCTTATTCAGAAGGCTTTTCAACAAGGTTTGTCTTCACACTTGTGAACAGCACACAATCTCAGCATAAACAAAGTGCTCAATTTAGTTGAACATGACCATAACAGGACTGAACGTTTCTGTGTAAACAACGGTGATGTCTTCAAACACATCTGTATTACCAGTGAATGCAAGCAGCAGCAAATGCAGCCTATATCTTAACCACTTCTTGCATGTGCATAAAGTCATCACCTGAGGTGATTTTAAAGGAAGATAATCCACTGCTTTTCTTTGATTGTTGGGTTTGCATCTGAGGATCTGAGGTTAAAAACAAGTGTAATTGAAGCATGATCCCAGGAGAATCGGTGGTCTGGGAGGGGTTCCCCTCCCGAGGCAGCATTCTGATCACTGCAGAATACATGGACAGTTCTCAAGCACACGAAGCAGATGTTTCAATCATTTCTAATAAAACACATTTCAATGCAGATTCATCACTGATGCATTGTTAAAGACGAATATTAATAATGTTTATATGCTAAATGCCCAACAAGAGCCTGTAAGGCCACTTCACATACTAATGCCAACGGGTAATCAGGATTCCTCCAACACACGTTCAGCCACAATCACCAAATATCATGAATTTCACTGGCAATTTCACAGAGTGACTGCTGCATTATGGTACAATGCCCCCTACTGACACGTTCATTTATTTGACATTTTTCAGGGACACTGCATCTGAATGTTAAAAACAGGAAGCAATGCTTTAAATAACCAGTTTAACAAACTGATAGTCATATTGTCTTTTCAATCTGTAATGGTGCAACAATATTATTTACATAAAAAAAAAAGTCCCTTTAAAGCCACATACTAAGCCTTATAGACTCTTTGAAATGTGACTTTAAAAACATTATATTTACATCATGTTACAACATTAATATCTTAGTCTGATCATATCCATAAACACTTGTACCAAAGGAGATGATTTCCTGCAGTGATCTTTCTTCCAGGTCAGTCCGGTGTGTGATTTGGTAACATCCTGTGGTACCACAAAACAGCAGGCTCCTGGCACATGTTGTGAATGCTGTAGGATTGCCCTAGAGAAGAGACATGAGAAAAATAAAATATTAAACAAAATCTCAACAAAAAATGTACTGAAGTCAACCGAATTCATTATAATTTAGTTTCTTACCACAAGGTGTCATAAACGTATGCCCCGAGTTGTAGACCTCCTTGACGCCGTCAATTTCCACCCGCACACAACTGGATGCTACATTAAATACCTTAATGAAAAAGAAAAAGCCATAAAAATGTCTATATCTGATGGAAAGCATAATCACTTCTGATCACATACTCTGTGAACATTAATATTCATAATCATAGTGGTGTTACTCAGACATGTTTTGCTGAACAGTCCCAAAATTGGTCTCTCACTCACACACGCGCACGCACACACCACTTACAGTAACTGCATTAAGATCCATCTGTGCAGGTTTCTTCATGTATGAGCCCAATAAAATCTTGCCACTTGAGAATGTGTTGTCCAGAAGGTCGACCATATGACCCATGGCTCGTCCAGCATGACAGTGCCAGTGGAAGTCATCTGGGCTGATGCCTTTACCATCTAGTAGCGGAAAAAATGAACTTGGGTTAACTGCATAACTGAAGTTCATTAACATCTAACAACAAATCATTCATACTCAGTAAACTTCAATTGTTGTTTATGCAGTATTACACCTTGCATATCTATAGCTGAATAACAATTCACCTTTTGAAGTGGTTGGCCAGATATGACTGAACCAAACACAGAGGTTATCCCAGTCTTCATTATCGAGAACAACAGGCTTTAGTGGAGGGCCACACAGATCACAATTGGACAGAACACGGGGTGTGAATTGCGTTTGAGGAATTATCCTATATGATGTAAAATCTGAAATTAGAGTTTAATTGATGAATTAAAAATGTTATTTCACACAGGCTAGATGAAACAAGTATAGAGCACAAACATTCAAACTTTTTCACCCATAAAGCGAACTTCATAGCTTTTGGAGAGCATGTTCCATTTTTTTTTAAATATACAGTACCAGTCAAAAGTTTGGACACACCTAACTCAATGGTTTTTCATTTAATTAATTAAGACTCTTCATGTCTGAAAGTAATGATGGTATCGTTTCTCTTTACTTAGTTGAGTGCTTGACATAATATGGATTACTACAGTTGTGGTGTGGAATAGGGCTATTTACTGTATTATTATTTATTGTTTGATCTCAAACGCGTTAAGAAGGAAAAAAATTCCACGAATTAACTTTTGATGAGGCACACCTGCTAATTGAAAAGCATTCCAGGTGACGACCTCATGAAGCTGATTAGGATAATGCCAATAGTGTGCAAAGTGTCAAGGTAAACAGTGGCTACTTTGAAGAATTTAACACTTTTTTGTTTACCACATAATTCCATATGTTCCAGATGTTATTTCATAGTTTTGATGTCTTCAGTATTGTTCTACAATGCAGAAAATAGTCAAAATACAGAAAAATCTATGAATGAGTAGGGGTGTCCAAACTTTTGACTGGTCCTATATATACCATTTTTTGGCCAGAAAAAGTTTGTGCATTCAAAACATTCTCCATTTACCTTGACATTAAGCACTTCAAGTACAAGAAAAAAAAAAAAAAAAAAAAACATTACTAGTGTAAGATTAGGGGAATGGGGTTGTTTTTCCAAATAATTTTATTTAGCTGACCTGCCATTTTCTCCCCTTTTTTTTTTTTTTTTTTTTAAAAAGACAGCCCTTTTGGCATATATTGCAGCATGCTCTGATGTTAAAATGCGAAGCACATACACAAAATGTGTAAAAGGTTGGCAGATCTGACGCAACCTTTTCCAAAATTTTCCATCTCATCCCTCACCCATGCCCTCCCCTCTGCAATACTCCAGTTGGGCATGCTCCACAGTCTGAATACCTCGGATTAATGAACCATATATTCAGGATAATTATTTCCCACTTACCAGCATCCTCATGCTCTTCATACCGCTCCAGCTCTATTAGAGATGAAGGACCACTTTTGAAAGCAATGTCACTAAATAAAAAAAAAAACAAACAAACAAAAAAAAACACAACCCCACACATACACTCACTTCAGAGGAGTCATTACAGATTATTTATCACCACTGTGTGTGTTTGTTCTAAGGAGACTTACTAATCAGATGCTCTATTGGATGCCCTTGATGCTCGAGGATTATATTTCCTCCAAGCAGCACTGGACTCAGAGACAACACCACTCTCGCACACGTCAAACGTAGCGTGGCCGCTAGCCTTCTGCTGATGGTCGCTGTGGATGTTCTCACTGGACTGCTCCGACTGATCCTCCAGAGAGTGCAGCAAGTTTCTGCGGCCCTTCTGCCAGATTCTGTGCCCTCTCTCTGTCGAGGGACCCGGTTTCCCAGAGTTATATATGGCATCAAATGTGGCCAACGATCTTTTGACTGACTTTGGAGTCTTAATCATGTCAATTTTCTTTTTTTTCTGGCCATGACCCACTGTCTTTTGTAAACTGGTCATTTTGTGAAATGCACTCTGTGGAAGGCCCATCTGTGGTCTGGGTGCTTGTGAGGAAGAATTTCGTGGAGACCGAGCGTGCTCAATAGGTCCCTGAGACTGTGGAACCTCCCACCAGGTCTGGGGCGGTTTTCTCTGGCGTTTTACTGGAACACTCTCTTGTGCATCAAGTAACAGTGGAGGACATTTCTGAGCAGGTCCACTCTGACCTTCCCATGTGTAGATATTATCAAACACCCTTTTGTCTCCTGTGAGGAAATGTTCAATACATATTCATCGTTTGTTGCCAAAGTAGATAGTCAAAATTAGACACTAAAATCATGTTGTATGTGCATTCATACAAGAGAGACACAAAATAAACAAATGCCTATTAAGAGACAAATGTTTCACTGTGTATATTTACCTGGAGTTACACTGTGTTGTCTAGGAAGTCGACTACATGTCGGTGGACTGAGCTGCCCTGAAGCCTCATTATCGTTCACCTCTTCTTCAACCATCAGAATTGGTGTCGTTTCATGCTGGGCTTGAGCTCCTGAATTGGGTTTCCATCTGCCACCTGCTGATTTAGGATTTTTCTGGGAAGCAGCAGGTTTAAACTGAGATTTATCAACCTGTGACTTCTTCACCTTTGTGGGCAGTTTTTGAACAGTAACAGGCTTGCTCTGGATTTTGCTCTGAAAAGTCATAGCGAACTCTCGCTCGGTCAACTCTGTTAATACTGGGGCTTTTCTTCGGGTTTTCCTATTGGATTTGAGCTCCTGTGATGGCTGAACTACCTCCTGTTGTTCCTGCATGTTGTTTTCATCGTGTTGTGTGAGCCACCATTCCCCGGGTGGTTTTCGCTGCCTCTTGGTGGTTGCAGAAGCCTCTGGATAAACATCTGCAGGCTCAAGCACAGGGACCTGCTTCTCTAAGATTTCTTTCATTTTCTCTGTCTTCTTTATCTTTCCTGGCTTCTTTGGAGCACACTGCTTAGATGCAGGCTCTTTATTTGCTTTATTATCTGGTACATTTAAAAAAAAAAAAAGGAAAAAAAAAAAAAGCAACAACTATTTAAGAAATGGTAACATCGGTCATTTAACCAACAATGAAAAAGCTTTTCATTACATGCAAATAAATCAAATTAATCAATATTTTGGGTGCATTTTCTATATTCAACAAGCTCTCCAAAGGAAAACAATACAACAAAATGTCCAGAGGTTTTAAATCTTTAAACATGTTGCAATTATATACAATTAACAAAAATCTTTTTTAGACAAACGCAAAAGGGCTGATGAACGTTATTAAATTTAAAGAAAATTATCATTCCCCTACCTGTACTTGTGCTCTGAACCTCTGGTTGTTCAGCACGGTCCGGTGGTGGTTCAGTGTGATTTTGCACCTCGGCCATACGCTCCTGCTCTTTAGCCCATTTCTTATTCTTTAACGCACTCTTGTCTTCATCTTGTTTCTTTGGTTTCGCAGAGCTTAAACCTGTAGTGGGTTTCTTCTTCACATGTGACACAGGTTCTTCTTGTCCTGCATTGGTACTGCTGGGCAATTTTGCAGATTTCTTCGTTTTAGCTGGAGGCTTTTCAGCTGGAATTTTGGCACCACCATCGTTTCCATCTTTGCTGCTATGCTGTTCAGGCTTAGAGGTTTTGCCTTTTGGTCTCCGTCTTCCTATAACTGCAAATGAAAAACAAAATGTATAAAAGACTGCCGAATGGGAGGAATAAAAACCTTGCTATTAAGCAGTGGTCACCAGACATCTTACAAGACGAGCTGTCGAACAAACAACTGACTCCTCTGTAATAAATATACATGAGAGTGTTGTGTATTCTGTGTAATATAGGCTGCATATACATCAGAGTAAGGCTGGCACGATTCACGTATTGTATCGTCCACAAGTATCGCAATACCTTACCCTAACTGGTCATTTCGTTCATTTTAGTTTTAAAACGATTTTCGTTGACGAAACTCACAATTTTTACTTCTGTTCAGCTCCGAAGTGTCTTGCAATGGGGGCCGCCATTTTGGATCTCGCAAAACCACACTCGCTTAAACAGGGATCTGTTGGAAGCGGACGTGAATATGCGAGATTTAATTTCTAAGCCGGCGCCATCTATCATTTCTGCTTTCCGTTTTTAAGGTAGTGTGGCGATAACTCGCTCGTGGCTAGTTAATCAGTAGTTTAGAGATGACGGTTTTCCACGATCGCGGTAAACGGATGGAAAACACGGAATCCAGTATTTGAAACGGAATGTCCAAAAAGTTTATTTGCACAAATTAAATATTTTCTCTCACACGGGGAGAGAGAGCTGGACAGTGATCTACACGAAGAGGAGAGATTGTGTAGAGTGAGTGCGTCTCTTTCTCGCTCTGTGTGCGTCTACCTCTCTCTTATGAGAAGCCGTTTAGGCCAAAATTGAATACTTCACTATACTCTCTGGAGTATTATTCTTGTACTAATTTAAATTAGTTGCAGATACTCAGTTTATGATGCTCTTCAGTAAACATGTGCCAATACAACGTTATTTTACTTGTCATTTAGGTTACTTGCAATTAGTTCACTAGTCATTACATTCTCTCTTGTGGAAAATTTAAGAAACTTAATCATTAAGTGACACTTAAATTTGTTAAATATATTCTTATTCATTTCCTGTAATATTACGCAAAACTTGTAAAGTTGAGTGACTTCAGTGAAGTTGAGTCTAAACAGTCAGTGGCATCTGTAAAGGGGGACAACAGAAGATTTTGTTTTATAATAGTTAAAGTTTTAAAACTAAGACAAATTTTCAAATAATGAGAAGTTCACCAAAATGACTCTTTGAAAATCAATAAATGTAGAAAATAAGTGCTCCGTTTGTTGAATTTCTGAACGTGCCAATTTATAATTTGTGAATTCAGCATTTATTAAACTTCACAAATATAAATCAAAATGTAATTTACAAGTGTATTTCTTTGTTTTAGATCGACCACAGTGTTTTAAAGCAGTCCTAAGTCCTTAAAATTTGTCTCCTACAGGAAAACCTGAAACTGGTGTTGAACTGGAATTTAGTAAAACAAACCGAAAGATCCTGAATTACGAAGCGGAAAATCATCGTCTCTACAGTAGTTATTTGACATATTTCACAAATCCTCTTACATGTTGGAAAAATGAAGGAGGATAAAATGCCCATAGCAAATGCTCCAATTGGTTACACACCTCCAGTTTGGAGATATTTTGGGTTTCTCAAACCAAATGATGGCCCAGTACAGAAAGATGTCACAGGATGTAGACCATACTTTTCTTGTTTTTGTCTTTTGAATTACATTTTACCAAAATGTCAGATAATGTACAGTGCATCACGATACGTATCGTGACCACCGTATCGCGATACGCATCGTATCGTGACCCTGCCCCGCAATGCAGCCCTTATCGCCTACTAATAATAAATCTGATTCATCGAGTGTTCATCACCACCAGAACGACCACATGGGAATTATTGGAGCAAAAATAAACCCATTTATTTAATGAATGACATTTGAGCTGACACTTGGATAGGTTGTCGATTCCCCCATTATCGCCCACACAGTGCACCAGACGCAGGATTATGAGCAACATTTACACGCTCGCGACATCTTATCTCATCATATCTGATGCACTTTAACAGGAAGAAAAATGCGCACACGCAATCAATTATTAACTGAAACGTGTTAAATGCTCTCAGATTGCAATATTGCAAGACTTGATTTGTTTTTACTTTTGTTCAGGAAAACATGATGAAAGTTAACCACCGTGTTCTGCATATCCCTCCATCTCGTGCACGCTACAGAGGAAGACTGATGTGAACTGGCAGGTTCTTGTCTTGGGGGCTCGAAAAGATAACCATTTACTCCGGAATATCCTTGATAATCATCTGCCCCTTCATCCGACATAAGAATCCCAATCACTACCAGAATTCTCTCCAAAACGTGATTCCATATCGAGACTGGTCTAACCACTGCTGCGCACATGAACGAAACTGATACCTGAATTGTTACACGTGTGACGTCACACACCCCTTCGGGATCTTCTGGATGAGTCTCGGCAGATTCCCTGAAAATCGGCTGATCTTATTGATTTTCTATCAATTTATGGCCTTTCGGATCAGCTATGGTTCGAAAACACATGGTCAATCAGCATAATGATTGTTGCTTTGTACAAGGAAAAAAGTGGTTTAAGGGCATTACATTCACTTTAAGCTGGCAGATTACCAGTTTTAACATCTTCATCGTCTCATTCACTGGCTCTGTTTAATTCTTGGAAATGTCTGTATTCTCTCCAAAGCAAGACCGAAAGCTGCCGTTTGTGCCTGGAGAAGAGGAGATGATCCTGGGAGTGTCCAAGTATGGAGTCAAAGTGGCGTCTTTGGACCAGTGTGTAAGTCTCTTCATGACGCTCTGCACGTATTCAAATTTATTGTGAAGAAAATGGCACGATAAGGCAGCTCAAGTAAAGCGAAGTACAACATCCCCATATGTTTTTAGTTCCATTAAAATTAGACTAAAACATTGTCAGTCCACACACACACTTGTATTTGAATATACAGTAACTGTGTGCTGATTAATTTATGCTACAGTAAAAGGCCCTGTATCTTTATATTCTGAGGCATTTTTGTCTGTGTATACTGTGTTCATATTTAGCTTTTTCTTTCTATCACGTACCCACTGCCTTCTTCCTGAGAGCGACCATGCTGTTCATTAAGTACGGAATAAAACACGATGAGCGGGTGGTCTGAATTTAAAGTTGATTATTTTCCTATAATAGCGCGTCATAAGTGCTTTATTCCTCTTATACCACAGTAATTTGAGTAACAATTTTCATGAAATAATGTTTATAGTTACATTTAATGTAGTAGGAACATCCATGAAACTCGTTCGTTATTATCCCCCGGAATATAATGCGGGGGATATAGCTATCGCTCTGTCTGTCCGTCTGTAAACGTTTTAGTTTCCGGAGCATAACTCAAAAACTATTAGGAACTTTTTCAGGAAACCTGACCGTTATGTTAAGTGACTTCTGTGATTGATTTTTTTTATTTATTTATTTATTATTATTTTTCCCCCGTATTTCCATGGCAACCAATTAAACTTAGGAAAATTTGGAGTGGGGTTTTGTGTGGGGGCTGGGGCGATATGTCATCTCCTGATGACTCTTGTTACATGTTGTCATAGTAGGTATAAACACGTTCCCTCACCAGCCCCCCCCCCTTTTTTTTCCCCATCTTTCTTGAAATTAATAAGACAAAAACTCAGCTTTTGATATTACAGAGAAAGCACAAAGCTCTCTGTAGTGAATATTTTCCCATGGTGGAAAACTTACTGCCTGTTACCAAAGACACTGGAGTCCAAAAACTCTACAATATTAATGATTAGACATTTTAATTTGTTAAATAGTAGCAGGTTTTTTTTAATCCTTTTATTATTAGTCTTGGATTATGTGGAGTGTCCACCGTGCAAGGACAAGAACATTTATAAAAATAGGTACCCTATGGGTCCATGTGGCTACTGCTTATAAATAAAATAGTTTTCTGATACCATGTCCATACAGTAAATATAGCATATATATTTACTC
>JAODTV010000011.1:9938524-9950512 GCA_025399955.1 Galeichthys feliceps
CATGATTTTATGCATTGTGCTGCTGTCAAGGGATTGGCTGATTAAAGAACTGCATAAAACAGCAGGTGGATGGGTGTTCCTAATATAGTGTCCGGTGAGTGTATGTAATTGTGGAATATGTTCATTATAAATCTGGAAAGCTCATTGAGAAAAAAAATATCAGTTATTAGAATAGCATTGTGAATAGTGGTGCTGTCTCACAGCTCTGGCTTGGGATATAATCTGTGTGGAGTTTCTTTTCATGGTCTCATTGTGTCCCTGTGGGTTTCCTCTGGGTTCTCCAGTTTCCTCCCACCTCCCAAAAACATGGTAGTTGGTGGACTAGTCATGATCAATTTCACTAGGTGTGAATGAATATGTAAATGAATGAATGTCTCTAGCTCCAGATCCAGGATAAAGCAGTTACTGAAGATTAATGACTGTATTAATATATCAAAGCATGAACATAGAGAGGTTTTTTTTGCACTCGGTGAGTTGCACTTGGAGTCTATTTTTGCCATGAGCGATGTGCCACCAGAAACCTACAGAAGCCAGCATGACTCACCACTCGTGTGAACACAAAACAGTAGAGGAATGTCCTACTTTGCTGGTTCTTCTTCATGGCCTCAGGGATAAAACCCCCTGAACATTTTGAATTGCAGGAGAGAGGGTCAGTCTTATTGTGAAGGTTATAACAAGCTTTGCCTCCAATAGTTATTAGGCTGTCGAAAAGAGTGGACTTTGAATCAGAAACTAAATTTATCCATGGTTTCTCCAGCAGAAATGTGCATACAGTTCCTGAGTTGCTAAAAAAAAGTCCTACTTTGGAAAGCGCCAAATAGTTTCCTTTGGTGATGGTTATATTTAGATGTAGGCATAGCATTAATTAACTGTATTAATAATGTCAATGGAAGGTCCTTACAAGGATAGTAAGTACTATATAGTAAGTACAAGTATGTGTGTGCATGCAAAAGGATGTCACAAAGTCATTATTATTATTATTATTATTATTATTATTATTATTATTATTATTATTATTGCACCATGTCCTTAAAAACTATTTTCTGAATAGCTGACAGGTATGTGTTATTTTATATTTTATATTGAGACACCTCTAATGTACACTATATGGGCACAAGTTGTGGACCCCTGACCATCACACCCACATATAGTTCTTCCCCACACTGTTGCCACATATTTGGAAGCACACAATTGTATAGGATGTCCTTGTATGCTGTAGAATTACAATTTCGTTCACTGGAATGAACAGGCCCAAACCTGTTCCAGCATGACAATGCCCCTGTGCACAAAGCAAAGTCCATGAAGACATGGTTTGCCAAGTTTGGAGTGGAAGAAATCAAGTGTCCTGCACAGAGCCCTGACCTCAACCCCATTGAACACCTTTGGGATGAACTGGAACGCCGACTGCACCCCAGTGCCTGATCTCACTAATGCTCTTGTAGTTGAATGAGCACAAATCCTCACCACTCCAAAATCTAGTAGAAAGCCTTCCCAGAAGAGTGAAGGGTATTACAACAGCAAAGGGGAATAAATCTGGAATGGGATGTTCAAACAAACACATGTTCAGATGTCCACAAACTTTTGGTCATATAGGGCAGATTCACTCAGAAATGTAATTGTAAGTATAAATCAGTGTTCCTTATACTAGGAATGTAACCATGACAAAAATCAAAAATACTTCAGACTAGATGACAATAAGTTTCCATAGAACTGTAACAGATTCCACCTCGGCTGAAAGGAGCATGCAATAGAGTCACCATTAACAATACAATGCATAAATATTTCAGCTTATCCTAAGAAATTGCAATTAGTTCTGTACATGCCAGGTGCTTTTTGGTTTTTGAATTGTAAATAACTTGTAGTTAACCTGAACTGAAATTTCTTTGCACACCTCCTTTAAAGGAATTCGGTTTTACAACAGGAAATCAAGCACTAATGTAGGGACATCATACTTGGCAAAAATCAATAGCTGCAAAGAAAAACTAATGAGTTACATCAGATTTTTACCTGCAGCCATTTCAAGGTTCAGACAGATCGTAATAATATTTTTTTTAAATAACGTAATCATCCAGTGCCCAATTCCAAAAAATATTAAAAAATGTAATTCATATGGCTCTTGCTTTGTACACAAAGCACAAAAAATACAGATAAGATAGACATCACATTTATTGCTCCTCCTACATAATGGCTGCTTGATTTTTTTTAAACCCTCTGGCAGTTTAATGGTTTGATCAGAGGTTACTTGTCCTTTATCATTAAGATGGAGGCAGGATGTGAAGTACAAAGTGATTTTACAAGTATGGCTCTAATACACACTGATCAATAATGTTTGATTCCCGGGACCAGCAGGAAAAATGTGAGGGAGTTGAGTGAATGAACAGCATTTTCCCCTCCTTCTGTATAATGGCTGAAGTGCCCTTGAGTGAGGCACCTAACCCGCAACTGCTCCCCGGGCGCTGTAGCATAGTTGCCCACTGCTCTGGGTATGTGTTTGTGCTCATTGCTCACTTGTGTGTGCATGCGTGTGTTCACTGCTTCAGATGGGTTAAATGCAGAGGAGGAATTTCACTGTGCTTGAGTACATGTGACAATTAAAGGCTTCTTCTCTTCTCTTCTCTTCTCTTCTCTTCTCTTCTCTTCTCTTCTCTTCTCTTCTCTTCTCTTCTCATAGGGGTATTGCATTGATTGAGGCTTTAATGGACCAAAAAAAATCACATAACTGCGTGTAATAATAAATAATACTTTGACAACTGGTGTAGTATAGTTTTATAGCACTTAAAATTGATTCGCTTTTCTCTCTCTCTCTCTCTCTCTCTGCAGATCTTGGCTATCATCTCTATCCTCTTTATCATCCTCTCCACCATCGCCTTGTCTCTGAACACGCTACCTGAGCTCCAGGAGACAGATGAGTTTGGTCAGGCAAACGATAACCCCCAGCTGGCACACATCGAGGCTGTATGCATCGCCTGGTTCACCATGGAGTACCTGCTGCGCTTCCTGTCTTCACCCAACAAGTGGAAATTCTTCAAAGGACCTCTAAATGTAATTGACTTGTTAGCCATCTTACCTTACTATGTCACTATATTTCTGACTGAGTCAAACAAGAGCGTGTTGCAGTTCCAGAATGTGCGGCGCGTAGTACAGATTTTCCGCATCATGAGAATCTTGAGGATCCTTAAGCTGGCAAGACACTCAACCGGACTCCAGTCTCTTGGCTTTACGCTCAGGCGGAGCTATAATGAGCTCGGCCTGCTCATACTGTTCTTAGCAATGGGAATTATGATATTCTCAAGCTTGGTGTTTTTTGCTGAGAAAGACGAAGACGCAACAAAATTCACAAGTATACCAGCTTCATTTTGGTGGGCCACTATCACCATGACGACTGTTGGATATGGAGATATCTATCCACAGACGCTTCTTGGTAAAATAGTCGGTGGGCTTTGCTGCATTGCAGGTGTGTTGGTGATTGCTTTACCCATTCCCATCATTGTCAACAACTTCTCAGAGTTCTACAAGGAGCAAAAGCGTCAGGAGAAAGCCATCAAGAGACGGGAGGCCTTAGAGAGAGCAAAGAGGAACGGCAGCATTGTCTCGATGAACCTGAAAGACGCCTTTGCCAGGAGCATGGAGTTAATGGACGTTGTGGTAGAGAAGAGTGAAGACAAAACGTCCTTCGATAATCACCTGTCTCCAAGTAGGTGGGGAATTCCAAAGCGTGCTTCCTCAGATGCTAGTTTAAGACCATTTGATAGAAAGAGTGGATCACAAGAGTGTTTTAAAAGCTCAAGTCCGCAGCATCTTAATGTTCAGAGACTAGAAGAAATGTACAACCAGATGAGCAAGGCACGATCTTTATCAGATCTTGACAAAAATCAGAATTCTGTCTGGCCAAAGCAGCAAGCACAGAATGCCAAATCTGATCGACAACAGAATAGATCTGCTTCAGATGTACCACACATGGCGAGCATTGACAGCTTTGCAAGCTGCACTGCTGAGCTCAGAGAAGGCAACAAGTTGATCCCTTCTTTTAACACAACAGCTCAGCTTGAGCAAAGTCAGACTGACGTGCCTCCACTTTGGGACAAGAAATCACCATCAGATGTGTCCCAAGTCAGTCCAGAAGAGGCTGAACAGTTTGATTACAGGTCTGAAAACCAAGTTAGTCAGGTAGCATCCGAAGAAGATGATGAGTGCTTTGTGGAGAACACTACAAATTTGGTGGAAAGTGGTAATCCAGCTGAGACAGCATTGGACACGTTCCAAATTAGCCCTGAAGAGATAAGCCAATTTGATTACCCACCTAGTGGCCATGTAACATATAAGGAAGATGAAGAGTGTATAGTGGACAACACCACGTATTTAATTCAACGCACTAACCCAGGCATGACGCTAAATTTTCTAGAAAGTCAAGATGATGCTCCTCTGACACCTCCAAGCACTTCCTCTGCTCAGGAACTCAGTATCAGTCTTCTGGAAGATGATGACTCACCGGAGCAAGAGTGCTCTCCACTTTTTTCTGAATCAGTAACGCTAACTAGAATCCCAGAACAAGGACTAATCCTTTCTCCAAAGCTTCCGGTTGGTGATTTCCATCCAAATGAGACTTTATCGCTCCTCAAGGAACATGAGCGAGCATCCATGGAGGAGGACATTGCTGGCACTTCGGCTCCTTCACCCAAATTTACTGCACAAAACTGCACTCAGGACGGAGTAGGTGACAACGCAGAGGGAAAAACCGAAAGCAACCAAAGTGGACACAAAGTAGAGAATCACATGTTTACGCCAGAGATTCATCTCATGCCGGGAGACGGGGATATTTCGCAAACTAGCATGTAATACACTGGAAGATGAAAAAAAAAAAGAGGCATGGAGGTGTAGCAAAAGATATTTTTGCATGGCATGAAAATGAAAAGGTCATTATATTTATGGCATTGTCTGCAGGAAATATTAAAACAGTCTTCTTGGAAAAAGAACGTATTTATCTAAAAAAAAAATCACAGTCCTGCTGATTCATACGAACTTGACGACGAACAAGAAAGTGCAGAGGGACAGAAAAAGCATGCATTTAAAAAAAACTTATGTTTACGGTGCTTAGTTTGCTGAAAGCGCTTCACTGTAAATACACTGAAGACTGAATGATGCACATAGCCACAGAGGACATAAGAAATTCAAATCCAACTTATTTATTTAAATACCGTGCTTCAAAGACTGAAACGTTGCAAAACAGCAACGTACTGAAACATATCATTACACAGTAATGCAATGTGTACCATGACAGAGCTGTCTTTCTTTTTTTTTAAGAGTATAGTCTGTGATATCTACAACATTTTGACTGGTAATTTGCAAGTTGAGTTAATTTCAGATTTAATGACCAGAAATGAACTGTCACGCTGGTTCATAGATATTTATATGAGCAGATTTTCTTACTTAGCCAGCTAGCTAGTTTTTGGATGTTAATGAATGTTATGCTAGCACACTAGGCAGCGAGCATAACTCAGGTTTTGAATGTGTATAACGATAATGTTTGTCAGACATTTTTGCTTAGCAAGAAACGCTAAACATCAACATGATCAAGTGGCGATGTAACTCGACGTCTGTACATCTCACCTCTTCTCATTTTCCATTCACTTATCCTAGCTAGCTTTCTAGGTCGCGCATTTCTCGATATAGCAACTAGCATAATGTTGAGCAGCTAATAGAAATTCTGAGGTACAAAGATGGCTACCTTTAATCGGTTTTAACAACTGATCCTTTATATCATGACAAGAGGTCTGAATCTAATCTCACTCACTGCACACTTTATTAGGAACACCACACCAGTACACCTGTACATTCATATAGTTATCTAAAGCGCCAGTCATATGGTGGCAGCAGCACAATGCATAAAAAAATCATGCTTCAGGTACTGTTCATATCAAACATCAGGGGCTTTGACCATGGCATGGTGATCGGTGCTAGATGGGCTGGTTTGAGGATATTGCAAATTGCTGATCTCCTGGGATTTTCACACACAACAGACACACAACAGAGTCTCCCCAGAATGGTGTGAAAAGCAAAAAACAGGCAGTATGAGCAGTAACTCTGTGAATAGAAACACATTATTGATGAGAGAAGTCAGAGAAGAATGGCTAGACTGGTCCGACTTGACAGAAAGGCTATGATAACTCAAATAACCACTCTTTACAAACATGGTGAGCAGAAAAGTATACCTTGATGTGGACACAGGCTCACTGAAACTGGACAGCTGAAGTTATGAACAACATTACCTTTTTCTCAATCTTCAACCGTTCAGTTTGGGTGCGTCTGTGCCCACTGTAGCCTCAGAGTCCTGTTCTTGGCTGACAGGAGTGGAACCTGAGTTGGCCTTCTGCTGTTGTCGCCCATCAAACGCGTTATGTGTTTGGAGATGCTTTTCTGCTCACCATGTTTATAAAGAGTGATATTTTGATGAACCAGTCTTGATTTACCTCTGACCTCTCAAATCAACATGCTGTTCCATTTTCAGCTCTTTTCAACCAACAGGGAATTGGTTCTTGAACCGGTTCTGTTCAGGATTCTTTGAACCTTGGTGCCAGGTAGCGAACCGGCCCACGTTTTCACCAGTTTTGAGTGGAACCATTGTAATCAAGGATGCATTATGAACAGAGAATGCTGCACAATTCACAACAGGAGTAAACAGTAGAAGCAGGACGGCTATGCGCATTGATTACCTCCAAGCTTTTGTTCTGTTATTGCAGATATTTGTTTTCGGTCCATTTTTTTTTCTGAAGATGTTTCCTTTTCTGTTGCGTTCTCCGTTACTGCTCTCTGCTTCCTCTCCAAACTAATGACATGCCCACTGCTGTCATGGTTTGCACTGGAAAACAAAGCTATATTTTGGTTCTAGCTGGGAATCAACTTTTCAGGTTGTGAACGAATTTATTTTTGGTCAAAATGCTCTGAACGGTTCAAAATTTGGTGCGTGAATCAGAACGGAACCCGTTCCCTGTTGGTCGAAAAGGGGTATCGGAGCTACTTCTCAGTGAATGTTTTTTGTTTTTCACACCACTCTACGTAAATTTTAGAGACTGAGATCACATTTTATTTTATTATTCTGATGTTTAATGTGAACATTAACTAATGCTCTTGATCTGGATCGGAATGGTTTTTTGCATTGTGCTTGATATCCACAGCCACATAATTGGATAATTACACAAATGTACAGGATTTTAAAGTCTGGTAGTGTATGTTCTGGTCATTAAATCTTCTTTTTAATTCAGCATTAATAATAATAATAATAATAATAATAATAATAATAATAATAATAATAATAATAATAATAATAGGACCAAAATGCCATATTTTAAAATTAAAATTCAGCTCCACTTTCAACACAGAATTACATAGAATTATGCTTCCAAAAATTGTTGCATGTTTAAATTACTTTCACGCCCCTTTTCCATCCACAGGCTGGAGCTGGTTCTGGTTCGGTTCTCCAATGAACCTGCTTCAGAAGTAGCCTATGTTTGAGAGCCAAACCATGCCATCCTTTAATGTGGTTGTCATAGACTATTTTTTTTAATATATTTCCTAATTTTATTGTCCACACAATATGGCAAACAGATATTGCCATAGTTGACGATCTCACACAACCGCACCGAAAGCTACATGCTTCAATTGTTTATATTCACTTTGATTCGGTTAGCAGTCTCATTAGCAATGTAGCTGCTTCTCAATTTGTTAATTGCCAGTAAAGTGTTTCTTCCTCAGACCGCAAATTGTGACACCAATTTCACTCTTTGTTTCAATCGTAATCATCTTGTATTCATGTATAATTCCATGCAAACAACTTTGTTGTCATGGCAACTAAGCGTCCTCCAGTCCATTGGTTTTTCTGTTCCAGTCTGTGTTTCAATTCTGTTTTCAATGCACACTTGTTGACTTCCCCTGACGACTCGCAGTGAGTCTAGCATGCTGAATACTAGTGGAGGAAAATCATTTTAAGCTCTGGTTTACAGCTTTGTTCAACAGCGCCATTTTGAAGACCGGTGCAAGGTTTTCTGGGTAAATTGTGTTCCTGGTGTCATCTGGATCCATTATCTAATGCTCTTCTAACCAACGTCACACAAACTGACAAAGTAAAGGAAATTTAAATCAGCCAGAAGGACTTCACCATGGGGAAGTGGACAAAAAAGTGTGTTAAAAAGAGAATTGGAACGCTCCAGGACCATAAATGGAAACATCTTGTTTTTGTTTTATTTTTAGTGTAGTAATCATCGTCGTCATCATCATCGTCGTCATCAGGATTAAAACGATTTCAGTCAAATTTATCCCCAAATTACTTTAAAATATCATTTTCTATCATGTCACGTTGCCTTTATTGAAATGTTGCTGGATGTCATGTTTAACTGAACTTTAAAACTCATATTTTTTTGAGGATTGTGTAAAAAGAAAGATGAATTTTAAAACGTTTTTAGTGAACGGAGGGAAAGTGCAATACTGTCATACTGCAAATCTATGCAGGCCAAGAAAACAAAACTGCACTTTATTTTACAGTTTAATGTACAGGCGCACAAATACACATGTATTTTACAAATATATATAAATATATTTAATATATTTTAAAAAAAAGTGTTACTACAGGTCAAAAATAAGATTTTACATCAGTGTGACTCAGATATAAACGATCTTCAAATAGGAAAATATGGGCCTTTTTAATCATGTAAAAATGACGTTAAAACGTGAGAATGATCTAAAACGGCCACAGGCGAAGTATTTTACGTTTTTGTGAACGAGTACTGTCGATACTTCTATTTTTTCTAAATCGTTTTCCTGCTTGAAATGACGCTCGCCTGTTCGTAAATAAATTGCATTATTTATGAAAAGGCTTCTCAATTTTTTTGTTTATAACAGCACTGTACAGAAAAAAACAAACAAACTACTTTTATAGGAATAAATCAGGTCTTTCAGTGAGAGATAATAAGAAATAATCTATGAGTTCTCAGGTTTTCTACAAAACAAACTTAAGACTCGTGTGTGTTTATCCTTATTTACAGATAATGATGTCACTTAGGTCTCTTGTTAAACAGATACGTGTTTATGTCTTGGCAAAGAGGGAAACGTTATAACATAAGGTCATAGACATCATCGAAATATATTAACTCTGAATATTCATCTTTAGTGTTAACGTACGTACATCATAAATATTCATCAGTACATCACATGGAAACACTTTAATATTCGGCATTACAGTATATTACATATGAATATTCATTTCATCGAGCGGAAAAATATCAGTTTATTAGCTCATACATACACCAGGTACGTGAAAGCACCAGTCCCTGTTTTGCTGGCCCAGAAACAGGATATTTTTCAAAATGTTTGTTGTTCCCTGTTTTTAGAAACGTATTTTGTGTCACTGAAAATGAAGGTTTTTGAAAACGCCCTTCAAGCTGGAGAAATTTGAAAACACTCTTTCACTGGTTTCTGTGTGGATGAGAAAAAAAAAAAGTTTTTTGTTTTAAAAATCACAGACATCACAACATCGACCCGCACATGTGTTATGTCTAGTGTTGTAGTCAAGACCACCTAAACCGAGACCAAGTCATGACCAAGACCGAGACTTGAGGGGTTAAGATCAAGTCAAGACCAGGACCAGACCAGTGTGTGTGAAGGGGGGTGGAGAGGGATGACAGCCGTTAACAGTAACTTCTTCTTCTTCTTTCAGCTGTTAGGGGTCGCCACAGCATATCTGTTCCGCAGATTTGATTTAGCATAGGTTTTTACACCGGATGCCCATCCTGACGCAACCCTCCCCAATCTATCCAGGCTTGGGACCAGCACAAAGTATGCACTGGCTTGTACAACCCCAGTGACTGGGTATTTTTACCTAACCTGCATGTCTTTGGACTGTGGGGGAAACCGGAGCACCCGGAGGAAACCCACGCAGACACGGGGAGAACATGCAAACTCCACACAGAAAGGCCCCCGTCGGCCACTAGGCTGAAACCCAGAACCTTCCTGCTGTGCGGTGACAGTGCTAACCACCATGCCACCCTGTGATTTGTTAATTCGCATGAACCTTTATTTATCTGATAAAAGTACAAAGAAAAGATTTTCAATAGTTTTACTGACAAACGTAATTGTATTTTGTAAATATAAACAATGTTCGAATTTGATGCCTGCAACACACTCAAATAGAAGAAATAGAACATTTTGCCCAGAATTCAACTCTGCAGTCAAAACCTTTAATTGTCTATAACAACTGAAAAAAATAAAATAAAATAAAATAAAACAACTAGGTTAGCCTTTTCCTGCCAGAATCCCCTACTTTTCCTTTAATTCAGTGAAGAGCACAGGCAGTGATGTGCTGATGATGCAGTTCCAAATGCTCAAGGCCAGTTTAGTGTACTACTACTCACATCAGTGCATCTTTCAAGCACAAAAATTGAGTTGGAACAAGAGCACTGGTTGAAAGATGGGGGAAGGGGGTGGAGCTTTGGTACAGAGGCCAAGACAGGCCACAACACTTCCCAATTAAGATAATACTTGCAAATGCAGAAAACACATGCATCAATTCAATGTTGCATAGTTGCATCACAAAACATTTTGCAAATGGAGAAAATGATTGCAAACATAAAGAACACAACAAATATAGCCTAAAGCACATGGAACAATTTGATTACCTCACCCGGGACGGAGTCCCCTAGGGGGCGAGGTATTGTTTTCGGTTTGTATGTTTGTTACAGCCAATCAGAGAGAAGTACAACCTGTGTTGAGAGCAGTACAGTGTGTTCTGATTGGCTGAGAGCTGTATGGTGTGCGAATGAGAATCAGAATCAGAACCATGTTTATTGGCCAAGTATGTTCACACACAAGGTAAAAATCAAGGTCAAGGTCAAAATCACCAAAAAGGTCAAAATCGTTTTTTCGCGATATCTTCCTTCATATTCATCATAAGTGCTACTAGGCGAGGTTTGTTTTGCCTGGCAACACTTGTTTGAGAATGTATCTGCTGCAAATTCAGACAATGCATGCAAAATCAGAAATGTGCTGCAAATAGCCACAACACAGTGGAAGTAACCAGAGCACAATGGAAGTATTGACAAAACAACGGAAGCAGACACAACACAGTGGAAGTAGCCACAACACAACAGAAGTATTCACAACACAATGGAAATATTCACATCACAACAGAAGTATTCACAACACAACGGAAGTATTCACAACACAACGGAAATATTCACAACACAACGGAAGTATTCACAACACAACGGAAGTATTCACAACACACAACACTATTTTTTTTCCGATGCTAATTCAATTTATGTCTTATTGTCCCAAAATTTAAGCCCAGCGCACAAAAAAATATTTAATTAAATAAAAGGACAGACATGTACCAAAATAGATAATGGTTTTAAAAGAAATTTCATTTTACTAAATTAACTAAATCATAACTACTATATAACTACCCTTCAGCTGTATTTTACTGTTGCCTCATTGGCAAAAAAATTTGTGATGGGGGAAGCCATGGCCTAATGTTTAGAGAAGCAGCTTTGGGACCAAAAGGTTGCCGGTTTGATTCCCTGGACCAGCAGGAATGGCTAAAGTGCACTTGAGAAAGGACCCTCACCCCCAACTGCTCCCCAGGCTGCTCTGGGTATGTTGTACGTTGCTCTGGATAAGATCGTCTGCTAAATACCATTAATGTAATGTAATGTAACACAACAGAAGTAGCCATTAGCACAATGGAAGTACTCACAACCATAGACATAGAATGCATAGACGCCGCATAACTCGCTGCTTCGTACGTCGACGGCGCCGCCATATTGTGAGTGGCAAGAGAGTGGCATGCCTCATTCATGTGCTGCTTGTGACTATACTAACCGCTGTACTCTTCTGACCAGATCCCAGGGAATTACCTTTCATAGGTAAGGCTGAAAATTTGTTTTTGGTTTTATTTGGCTATTATAATATCATGTTGAGATCTAAATTAGGTAATGTTGTGGA
>JAODTV010000011.1:9989320-10002935 GCA_025399955.1 Galeichthys feliceps
GCCGAGATTCAATCTTAACACTTTTAGTTTGGAATTTTTTGATGAGGGATATAAATCAAATATACCATGCACTGAGACTATGCCAGTCACCTCAGAGAATCCATAATTTCAACCGGAGCCTCTCAGTGCATGGTATATTAGATTACTATGCACCTTATATACGTACGTGTTGTTGTCTTTGCACTTCTAAAGTCTGAACTGTCTCTTTATCTGTATGTTCATGGACATGTTACTATGTCAATAGACTTTTCTTATACTTTGTTATTTGATGTTTCTAGTTGACTGTTCTAACACATTGTCATGTTACAGTTTATTATAATAGTTATAACGTAATAAACTAATGGAAAAATCTTAATATGAAAATACATGCTTTTTACGGTCCCTCAAGGGTACACCTTCAGTACCTTTAGTATGTATACGCACTGCCCACTTTAATAGGAACACCAGTACACCTGCTCATTTATCCAATCAGACAATCACGTAGCAGCAGCAGCACAATGCATAACATCATGCAGATACAGGTCAAGAGTTTCAGTTAATGCTCACGAACGTTCAAACATCAGAATGGGGAAAAATGTCATCTCTGTGACTTTAACCGTGACATGGCTGTTGGTGCCAGATGGACTGGTTTGAGCATTTCATAAATTGCTGAACTGCTGGGATTTTCACAAACACAACAGACTAGAATTTTAATAAAATGGTGGAAAAAAGGCAAACTAAAAAACATCCTGTGCTGAGGGTCTGCAGGCTGAAACACCTTGTTGATGAAAGAGAGATCAGAGGAGAATGACAAGAGTGGTCTGAGCTGACAGGAAGTCTATAGTAACTCGAATAATCACTCTTTACAACCGTAGTGAGCAGAAAAGCATCTCAGAAAGCACAACACATGAAACATTGAGGTGGATGGGTTTCAAGAGCAGAAACCCACATCAGGTTCAACTCCTGTCAGCCAAGAACAAGAATCTGAGCCTATCATGGGCACAGACTCACCCAAACTGGACAGCTGCAGACTGGAAAAAGATCAGATGATTTGTTTTTCTAATCTTCAGCTGTCCATGACTGGCTGATTGCACAATTGAAGACCAACTGGCAGTTGAAGACGCTCAGTTGTTCGTCCTCATCTATGCTATAAAGACTCCATCAAGCCTTAAGGACGTTGAAATTCCAACTGATACATGGGGAACATTTGGCAGTTGACAGAGGTGCTTGGAGATCTACAGTTAGTGCTGGCGTTGGTTGTTCTGTCAGGAATTTTGAGCTTCTCTGTCAGAGACAACACACTGCCAGACAGCGGCGATGATAACAGGTGTTCCTATTAAAGTGGATGCTGAGTGCATATTTTATGTCGAAACTAACAGGCATGTCGCGTACCTTTAAAAATGATTTGCAGTCTATTATTGTATTTTAAGTCATATTTAAGACACACTATCTATATGGCCAAAAGTGTGTGGACATCTAACCATCGCATTAGTATGGGAATTGGTCAATTCCCAGAGTCATGCTCCAAAATCTAGCGGAAAGCCTTCCCAGAAGAGTGGAGGTTATTATAATAGCAAAGGGGGACTAAATCTGGAATGAGATGATCAAAAAGCACAAAGGGAAGTGACGGTAAGGTGCAGAAAAACATCGCAAACTTATTAAAAGGTACAAAACGTGTCTGTCCGTGGGCATGACCCCAGTGACAAGGAAAGCAACAGGGGTGGGGTTCCCAAAAGCATCGCAGCACAAAGATCATCGTTAAATGTAGATATGTGACTATCTGGGCCAACGTCACATAGGTGACTGGTCGCTGTACCTATTCCAGCAGTAGTCGTGCTGCACGAATGGCCAGGGTGGTGCTTCGCTGATCCTGGCTCTCTTTGGCTGTTGAAGGGGTTTTCCGATATACAGTATATTTAGGTCTATGAGGTAGCAAGAAACTGCAGAAAGTACCTCGTTTTCTAATTTTTCAATTCGGTTGCCGGGAAGTTGAGAAGTTCGTCATCAAACTTTACCATCATTTTTGGTCATCAAAACCATCGACGATTTACCTAAAGATGAGTGAAATGCTTCCTTAAACCCTAATAATACTTATAATTTGTGATATTTCTACGTTCTGATCAATTTTCATGAGATTTGAAGGGCGCACACGTACTTATTTTGGACTCACAGTAAATGATGTTGTCAAGTTTATTAATATAGGCCAAGTATTAAGGAAGTTATGAAGAAAAACTGAACCACACAAAATCGGTCAAATTGGGTGACAAAATTGAAATATTGTTTCTATTGTTTTATCATTACACTAATTAGCCGAAAAGTGGCGTGATTCAGCGACCTTTGAATGGCTGTAACTGCCTTAATATTTGCCACACAAAGGTAATCTTGGTATCATTGGAAAGGTATCTTCAAGCCCTTTTCACTGATACCAAAAACATTGCACTTCATTGAGTTTGAATTTTTTTGGTCACATATCTACTTGTAGCTCCTGTGCAAAACTAAAGGAACACATTTCTGACTTGAAAGGTTTTGTAAATGTTGTGTAGGCTGTATTTCATTTTTGATTAGTGTTTGATAAGTGATTAAAGATATACAAACTAATCAGACATTCTCCTCGGTTGATCTGACAAGACCTCTCCTGAAAAGTCATGACAGGGAAGACACACACAGACTAAACGCTAATCTGAAAGCTGAAAAGTGTATATGCTAACTCCTCCTCCTCTGCAGACTTGCTGAAAACTTATGATGCTATAGAGAAAAAGGGGTGTGTGAAAAGCAAAAAATCCAGTGTGTGAGGCATGTGTGTGTGTGTCACAATTTGAATGAATGGAAAGAGAGAAAGGACGACGTCTTATCTGAAGAGAGCACTCAAGGGAAAGAGAGTATGTGTTTTGTTTTTGTGTTTTTATTAACATAATAGTGGGTTGTTTTTTTTTTTTTTGGTTATTGAACCCAATTTTGAGTTTATGCTAATTTTTTAGATTTTTTTATTTATTTATTTCAGTCTTTTTGTGTCTGTTTTTAGGCTATATCTGGTGTTCTATGTAATTTTATCTCAATACAGACTTAAGAACATCTGCATTTGCACTAGAGTTTCAGCAAAACCTATACCTGGAAAGAAATATACTTCTATATCATATTATAGACATAAGACTAGTAATAATGTCCACTGGTTCTCTGAGTGACGCTGATGATGCACCAGAAACCTCATTCGCACGTCTTGATTCTCACTCTGAAGATGACTTTAATGATGATGAAGGACTCAACACCAAACCCAAACAAGCAAACATGCAAAAGCGAACAAAATGCTCAAAAGATGGACGGCAGTCGCAGCGCCACGCAGCAAATGCACGTGAAAGAGCGAGGATGAGAGTCCTAGCAAAAGCATTCTCACGTCTGAAGACGAGTTTACCGTGGGTTCCGGCAGACACCAAACTGTCCAAACTGGACACACTGAGACTCGCGTCAAGCTACATCAATCATCTCAGACAGCTGCTGCATGAGGACAAATATGAAAAGACCGTCGTCCATCCGGTAAATTTGGTATGGCTCAATGTTTTATCATGTTTATCATTGCAGATATTTCAGCTTCATATATATTACTGTAATAATAGATTGAATAACTAACGCACGTTTTAATTTTTTCATCCTGACCATTGTTACTGGAATGTTTATAAGTGTTTCAGCAATTTCACCTGAACGCTAACATCCTAGTTAACGCAGGATGCTAGCTAATATGTTATTTTATCTATGTTAATGTCCTCAACAGCAGGTTAACATTCATGGTACAGTAATATGTTAAAAAAATATATATTATAGATAATTGACCCTTGAGAATTTAGTGCAGACCATCAGTGTGGATTCTTATGGATACCTTGCATTAGCATTAGTTATCATCCTGAGGCATCACTTCACATCTTATGTCTCCCTTACAAGCTGTTTCCATGGTCTCAAACTCCAAAAAATTATAACTAATTTCTCAGATTAAGTAGCCAAATAATTACTAACAGCATAATAAGTGTGTAATTAATAGACAAAAGCAAGACACACTCTGTGTAGTTATTTTTATACAAGTGCATAGGTTGAGAGTAGAGCTGATGATGTAGAGAAGACTATTCAATTATCCCATTATGTCCAAATCACTTTTTTTTTTTTCCGAAATAATACAAATTCACACTGGTTTGTCACCCAAGTTGCTATGTAATAGCTACTGTTGGATATTCCTGATATGAGTCAATGTTGGTTGCCATTGTAGTGTCCAGGTTTCAGCTTGTCTAATCTCTAAATTGGGGTGTTGGTTGTTGCTGTTATCCGGCTAAAGGTTAAATCAATTCTCTGCCATAAAGTTGACATTAGCTAGTTGGCATTAGTGATTTCCAGTGAAGGAACCCTAAACTACGACCTCTAAATCTAAACCTTAACCCCAAACCTCTAAACCTAAACCTCAACCCCAAACCTCTCAATCTAAACCTTAACCCAACACTTCTAAACATAAACCCCAACCCTCTAAACCTAAACCCTAACCCCAAACCTCTGAACCTAAACTCCAGCCCCAAACCTCTAAACCTAAACCCCAACCCCAACTCTCTAAACCTAAATCCCAACCCCACCCCAAACCTCTAAACCTAAACTCCAACCCCAAACCTCTAAATCTAAACCCTAACCCAAACCTCTAAGTCTAAACCTTAACACAAAACCGCTAAACCTAAACCTTAACCCAAAACTTTGAAACATAAACCCCGACCCTGTAAACCTAAACCTCTAAACCTAAACCCCAACCTCAAACCTCTAAACCTAAACCCCAAACCTCTAAACCTAAACCCCAAACCTCTATATCTAAACTTTAACTGAAAACCTCTAAATCTAAACCAACCTCAAACCTCTAAACCTAAACCCAAATGCAAAATCTCTAAATCTAAACCCTAACCTCAAGATCTATACCCAATCCATAATCCTCTAAACCTAAACCCCAAACCTCTAAATATAAACCCCAATCCCAAACCTCTAATCCTAAACCCTAGCCCAAAACTTCTATATCTAAGCCCTAACACCAAACACTGTGCCAAAACCCCATGAAACTGGAGATATATTTTTAAATTCTGACAAGGATCTGGATCATATCTGGCGATTTTTGCCAATATCATGATCAGAGAATACCCAAAATGGATTTCATCGTATATGGATGACAGTTTGAAATATGCTGCAAAACCATCTCCGCATTCTGGCATACTTTATTCTGCATAGTGCAAACTTCAGTTGTCGTCTTTTAACCACCTTTCCTCAACACATCGATACATGCTAATAATATAAAATGAAGCATGCTGATCCATTATGTGTCTACAGTCACACAACTTATCTCAAGCTTACAGGACAAAAAGTAATAACAATAACAATGCATGGCCCTTAGGGACTTCTTTAGGATTAGAGTGGTGCTGATGTATTATTATATTTTTGTTCCATAATTAAAAAAGTTACTGTATAAATTTGAAACATTCAAGAACTCAGAGACTACTGTCTATCACTGTTATTTGTAACTTAATGACCTTTAAGTTATTGACTTTCTCTTAGGCATGTGAATATTAATGTATTATATAATATTTGGCTGTTACTTTTATCATGGTTATCAGAGTGAACTGGCCATTTCTAGGTTTAAAAGCCATGCAATTGAGTACAAACCAAACTGTAAACGTAAACCATAAGGTTTTATCATTCTTCTAGCTGATTGATAATTAAAGATAACTCAAACCCACAGTGGATGCCATTGTGCTGGGAATCTGGTACAGACGACACAGAAGGACAGAATTTTAATGCATGTTTTTCTGTTACATTTTCCTTCACAGTCATGGCCTTTCGTGGTTTCAGGAAGACCTGATGACACAAAAGACATTTCAACTTTCAGACTGTGTGGAGCTACAGCCTAGACATTCACCACTCTATCTGTTTTTTTCTTCTCCTTCTTCTTCTTCTTCTTCTTCTTCTTCTTCTTCTTCTTCTTCTTCTTCTTCTCAATTTCAGTGACATTGTCTTTTTTATTGAAATGACATGCACTCCAGACCAAATGTGCACTGCCAAAGATTGGGCATTTATCTTTCTTGATACTCTTTCTTTGCAGTATCCTGTTCTCATTTTTTTCTTTATAGAAAGAGTTCAACCACAATTGAAATGTACACAGTTTCCCGTAGCCACATGTTTGGTGCGTGAACTTTGTGTTCAGTAGTTCACTGGAGTGATGAGGCTGATTTGTTGAGTATCTCTGTCAAAGTTATGATCTTATGATGAAGACTGACACTGTATGACATACTGTTATCTATATAAAAGATCAAAAGGATGTCGCAGAGCTAAAAACAGTTAAAGTTGAATCATTCCATGTACGTATCAGACTCAGGAAAGAGGCGTGGCTTTGAGTTCAAAGATAGAATTGTATGTTGAAAGTAACTGGGAAATAAAATGGTTTAAATATGGGGGAGGTTTAAATTTGGGAAGCCATGGAATATTTTAGCAGCTTTGGGACCAAAAGGTTGCTGGTTGAGTTCCCTAGACCAGCAGGACTGGCTGAAGTGCCCTTGAGCAAGGCACCTAACCCCCAACTGCTCTGGCAAGTGTGGTGCCGTACCTTGTGTCTGATTAGCCAAAGAAAAACTGATGATGTGATTATCAGTTCGGGCGATGCCCTTCCAAAAGTTTAAATAAATAAATAAATAAATAAATAAATAATGGCATATTTTGCTGTTTTTTAAAAACTATTTATGTACAAGTAAGCATTTTAACATCTTGGTTGAACTGCTTTCTACTGCCTAATAACAAATACGTCTTCTCCATTTCTTTTCAATTTCTTTCTCATTCTTAGTCTTATCTTCCAATCCAGAGTGTTGAAATGGCATGTGAGCTAAGATTTCTCTTTCTTTCTTTCTTTCTTTTCACAGAATCTATGTATGTAATTTTTTTTTTAATATTCCATAAGCCCAAAGTGTGTGTAAAGTATTAAAGTTGCATTTAGAGTGTGTTTCATGGTTGATCAGTATAAATTCATCACTACACATTGGATGCCTTGTGTTTTGCTTTTATTTTGTGAACACCGTTTATATGTCACTGTGTGGAATTAAATATCTAGTATTTTTTGTGAAGTGCTTGCATTGTTTCCATTTAATATGCATGATTTTTCAGTTTATTTATATTTTCAAAAAGTTTGACATGTTGGAAATTATGTTGCTAATCACGTTGGACTCTATTTTTCTAATAAAGCAAATGACAATGCTTAACTGTACTATTATTATTTTATTCATTATCTAAGCATGTGACAGATGATCAATAGTGATCAATGAGTATCTTTAAAACCTACAAACAAAAACCTAATTGTATTTAGGCCACGTTTATGCAATTCCTACAAATATTACATTTTTGAAATTCTTTAAAAAACTTTCTTCTTCTTAAAAATTCTTATTAAATTCTTATAAAAACTGAAAAGTGAATTTAAAGCACTTAAAAAATGCTGAGGAATTGGCTTGAAGTGCTGATTTGATTTTGTATGTTGATGTTCTGTAACAGAAAGTCAGAGTGGGATATGTAAATGGGTGTGGCTTCTTTAACTAACAGCCAAAAGGAATTCATAATAGGAACTTTCAATGTGGATGAACACATCATTTGTTTTTTTGAGTGAAAAATATAAACATTTGGACTGAACTTTTTTTAAATTTATTTTTGCAGCACGTACAGTACGTAGAGCTCTGGAAGTCTTATAAAAACACATACATACAGTAAATTAGTCATTTAAAGGTGCATTAGGTAGGATTTGTGGACAAAAAGGTCTCTAATGGATAAATGATGGAGTTGATTATGATTTGAATAATTTTATTTACTCATTGAGCCCACCCCCATTTCCACCTATCTACACAAAGCTCTGCCCGCAAAACTTATAGTGGTTCAACTAGAGTTAGCATGCTAGCTAGAGATATCATTACCAAGGACTGTCTTGACATCACTTTCCAGTGCTGTCAGACATTCAACTGCTCAAAAGCCAAGTTACAACTCTATAAGCATACTTTAATGGTTTCTGAGGATGTGAAGGGGCATTGGGAACGTGTCCATCAAATGACTGACAAGAGGCTAATCCCAATACAAACAAACACTCTGGACCGGAAGGCAGGTTTCAAAGCGGTTTTACTCTCTGGATCATAAACTAGTTTATTTCATACTCATGCTGCTTGCATGTGAATATAATGAACATGAGCAACTCTTGGAGTTATAAGTTGGACTTTCAGAACCAATTCCAAGTTAAACTGTGAGATCTTTATTGATTATATGGACACAAGTATTCAAATACTCCATTGTGGACACAGTAAAAACTATAAGGGCACTCGATAGAGTGCATACCTCCACCAAGCTACTTATTATCAACATCAAAATCAAATCACTTGAACATAGGATAATACTAAAGCGGTCCACCAAATTTCATCCAAATCCGTTCACTACTTTTTGAGTTACGTTGAGAACAGCAAAAAAAACAAAGCTGGATCCACATACATGTCCGGATTTGCATCAAAATCTAATCAATTGTTCCTTGATCCATAGTCCACCTTCAGATCAAAATCTGTTCACCATTTTTTGAGTTATGTTAGGAAAAGTCAAACAAACAAACAAACAAATGGAGGCGAAACATAATCTCCTCCAACAAAGTTGAGAGGTAAACATCTATTGCACAACATCCTGTCAGGTGACTTCAACAACCAGCACATAAACTAATTCTAAACTATATGTCACCAGTTTAAGGTTCTTGGTGGTTAATAGATAATGTATAAACACATACATAGTCTATCACTTTTTTGTTCCTTTTCCTTTTTTTAGATGGTCCAGCATATGCTATTATTGAAAGGCACAAACCATTAATTGACATGTAGATCATCAATTGTCCAAAAGTGACAAGTATTTTCCAATTATAATCACATACAGCCCAATTTGAATCTTTTCATTCTCCAGAACATCACCAAGTAAATGCTATTTTTTATTTCTAGAGCAGAATCCTTTCCTCCAGAATCAAAAGGCTCAAACTTCAGCATTCATGCTACCATAAGCAGCGAAGAGAACATGCTGAAAAATGTATAACAGATGCTTTCCTATGGTTTATATTTCAAAACAAAAACGTTCTATAATATAAATCTTTATACACTAGGAAATATGTAATAACAACATGTTATATGATGTACAATCTTTCAAAAGCAAGTGTACCTCACAGAGTCGAGTGGAGTGGTACTACACTGGCGAAGGAACATGAAAAATTTGTCGTAATTTGTCCTTGACAAAGCGTTTCATCTCGTGTGATCCTTTCTCTCGGGATCGGTCCAGCTTTGTGGGAAAATAACTGTGGAACAGCTGCAATCCTTTGTAGACGTGATGAAAAGTCAAATTCCCTCCTCAAACCGCAAACGTTTTAATTATCGCTGTGAATTTTTCCCAAGCTTTATAACCTGCACCAAGTAAAGGGCTAAACCAGCTCTGGTATTTTATTTACAAAATTCTTTTCCTTTGAGACCAAAACAGAACTTAATTCATTGTGTATTTAGGTAACTTAAAGCTAGTTTATATGTATAGTTAGTAACCTTAACAGCAGCAGGAGTTTTTCATTGGGTTATTACAACTATTTTTTAAACAATGATGACGATGTAATTATTCTAGTCACTGTTCCAAAAATTGCAGTACTTTTACTAAATACCTTTAGAAATGTTTTGCTGTCATAAAATAATTCACCAGAATAATAATCCTGTTTAAATATCTTTTATTTATTTCAAACAAGACCATTTTTAAATCAAGGCTTTGACTGGGTATGATTAAAATATATCTGATTTTCTTTACCGTGAAGCCACCATAATAATAATAATAATAATAATAATAATAATAATAATAATAATAATAATAATAATAATAATAATAATAAAGACATCAGTGTTTCTGAACAGATCGCTCTTTAGAACGTATCCATTGATTCAGTTCTTGGATTTAAAAAGTTAGTAAAGTGAGAAAATAAATTTCAGATATATTGGCAATTGACTGCAAACTCTAAGAAGTAAAATAGATGCGTTACTTGGACATATGGATGTAAATTAGAGCACAGGTTCCCATCTATGTTCCTGGAGTAGCCCTGTCCTGCACATTTTTCTCTGCTTCATTTCATCCTCCAGGACAAGGGTTGGGAACGTGTTAATTAGGGCTTGAAATAACTTGTTTAAAAAATTATGAATATTAAATTACATTAATGGTTTTAGCATATGCGCTTATCCAGAGCGACATACAACATACCCAGAGCAGCCTGAGGAGCAGTTGGGGGTTAGGTGCCTTGCTCAAGGGCACTTCAACCATTTCTGCTGGTCCAGGGAATCGAATCGGCAACCTTTTGGTCCCAAAGCTGCTTCTCTAACCATTAGGTCATGGCTTTATATCATGAATATAAAGTAATAGTTTAGCAATCAAATCTTAATGGTTGATGCAGAGTGTCTTATATTATGAATCTTTTCTGTTGTTGTGAGTATGTGATGTGGTGAGTCTGTAATTTTGTGATGTGACGTGGTGAGTCTGTGATGTGAATCTGTCATGTAATGATCAGTCTGTAAAGTTATGAGTCTGCGATGTCATTGCGAGTCTGTAATTTTGTGATGAGTTGGTGATGTGGTGATGTCTGAGCTTTTGTAAGTCTCTAATGTTGTGGTGAGCTTGTGATGTGGTGAGTCTGTGATGTTTTGGTGAGTGGTGTTGTGATGAATTTGTGATGTGGTGATGGCTGTGATTTTGTAAGTCTGTGATGTTATGTTGAGTTTGTGATGTGGGGAGTCTGTTATGTAATCATTAGTCTTTGATGTATTGATGGCTCTGTGATGTTATGAGTCTAAGATGGTGTGGTGAGTTTGTGATGTTATGTTAGTCCATGATGTCGTGAGTTTTTGATGTTATTGTGACTCTGTAAGTCTATCATTATAAGTCTGTGATGTAGTGAGTTTGTGATGTTGTGGTTAGTCTGTGATGTGGTGAGTCTGTAATGTTGTGAGTATATGATGCGGTGAGTCTATGATGCTGTGGTGAGTCTGTGATGTTGTGGTGAGTCTGTAATGTGGTGAGTCTGTGATGCTGTGGTGAGACTGTGATGTTATGGTGAGTCTGTAATGTGGTGAGTATATGATGTGATGAGTCTGTGATGCCATTGTGAATCTCTTGTTGTCATGAGTCTGTGATGTTACAGTGAGTCTGTGATGTCTGTTAGTCAGTGATGTGCATCTGTAGTGTTATGGTGAATATGTCATATTGAATGTGAATATGTGATATTGTCCGTCTCTAATATCATTGTGAATCTGCTGTTGTCCTGAGTCTGGGGTCTGGTGAGTCTGTGATGCGATAGTGAGTCTGTGATTTATGTAGTGTGAGTATATGATGTTATGAGTATGTGATATTGTGAGTCTTTGATGTTGCATGTCTTTGATGTCATTGTGAATCTGATGCCATGAGTGGGATATAGTGAGTCCGTGATGTGAGTATGTGATTTGAGCATGTGATATTGTCAGTCTCTGATGTCATTGTGAATCTGATGTTGTCATGAGTCTGGGATATGGTGACTCTGTGATGTTAGGAATTCTGGAATATGTTGAGTCTGTGATGTTTTGTTCACAGTTTGTCATGTTATGTTGAGTCTCTAATATTGTGGTGAGTCTGAGATGCAATGCGTCTGTGATGTGGTATATCTGTGATGTATGTGTGGGATGTTTGGTTTGGGTCTGTAATGTTATGGTCAGTCTATGATGATGTAGTGGGCCTATGATGTTGTGTTGAGTCTGTGATGCTGTGTTGTACCTGTGATGTTATAATGAATCATTTGTGTTGTGTCTGTGATGCTGTGATGACTCCATTGTGTTGTGGTGTAGTCAGAGACATAATGTCCATCATATGAGTTTACAGAGGGTGCTATAGAGCAAATGTTCAGAAGAAAATTTGATCTGCACCACCCTCTAATGGCCAGTTTTGTGTATTTGCTCAAGAAAAGATCAGAATGTGATTTATATGCAGTATTAACTCAGTTCCTTGTCCCTGGTGCCTCTTTCTTGTATCTAGACACACTGGCCATTTTCATCAGGTAAACCTACCAACCTTTCAGCTACAGTTTATTTTGTGCCCTGTGACGTTAAATGTAACACCATGGTCCTGGAGTAACGTAATTTCGTTGTAACTATGTACCTGTATGTAGTTCAATGACAAATAAAGAACCTTGAACCTTGAACCTTATATTGGACATGATCTTTACACACGATTCATTTATTTTTAGATTAATTTTTAACGATGTACGTGATGTGGTTGAAATTTTTAAAAGTGATTTTTTTCTCTCACATAAATAATTGTTTTGATTTGAAAAACATAGAATCACATTTTTCAGTCAGGTAAAACATGGGATTCAGATGATTACACACAGTGTATTTACCATGTAGAACTAACCAATAGCAAAAAATATGTAAAGATTTAAAGATCCAATCTCAGTTTCTCTGCCGATACCAGTATTAAACCATGTCTTTACCCTTGTACCTCTCTCCAGCCTGGGCGAGGAGTTTTATCGTGAGGCGATTGAACATTGCCGAAGCTACAATGCTCGCCTGTGTGCCGAGCGCTCCATGCGTCTGCCCTTCCTGGACTCCCAGACTGGTGTGGCACAAAGCAACTGCTACATATGGATGGAGAAGAACCACAGAGGCCCGGGTGAGTGTATGTATGCTGGTCAACATTATCTAGCAGGAAAACGGGTAAGGCAGACAGGTCTGTCATTAAATATAAATGAATATAATTTTAAGAAATTCAACTTCCATTTATTGATTTGTTCATCTTCAGTAACCACTTTAACCTGGTCAGGGACTTGGTGGATCTCAGGAACACAAGGCATGAGGCAGGAAAACACCCTGAACAATTTGGACACACATTCACACCGCAGAGTTCAGGAATTCAGACGATAACCTTCAGTCTGGACTGAGCTAAGAAAGTTTGTCCTGTGATCCACAATATGTCTAAGAGCACAATGTGGGTCACTTGGATGATAATGAGTTTATACTGAAAGATCCAAATATTTGAAATACACTGTATGGCCAAAAGTTTGTGGACACCTGACCATCACATAAAATCTGGAGCACACAATTGTATAGAATGTCTATGCACGCTGGAACATTACAGTTTCCCTTCACTGGAAGTAACTAATAGGCCCAAACCTGTTCCAGCATGAAGATGACGATGCTCATGTACACAAAGCGAGCTCCATGTAGACATGGTGTGTGAAGGTCGGAGTGAAGAACTTGAGTGTCCTGCACAGAGCCCTGACTGAACTCAACCCCACTGAACACCTTTGGGATGAACTGTAACACCGACTGCACCCCAGATCTCCTCATTCAACCTCACTAATGCTCTTGTAGCTGAATGAACATAAATCCCCACAGCCACACCCCAAAGTCCAGTGGAAAGCCTTCCCAGAAGAGTGGAGCTTATTATAATTTCTCCACAAACTTTTGGCCATATAGTGCATTTTGGAAAAACAGTTTAATATATAATTGTTATTATTCTATCCACATTCACTGGATATGAGCAATCGCGCACTCTGATTGGCTACTCTACTACTAGGATATCAGCT
>JAODTV010000011.1:13355172-13362672 GCA_025399955.1 Galeichthys feliceps
CGCGCAGCGTTAGGCACCACCTACGTCACTGGTACACACGCGGCTATTCTGGGCGCACAGGTATAGTGTAATGCGACGCGTCACAGGGATCGGGTTACCAAACTTACTTTCATTTCAGCAACAAAAATACACCCACGGATTATAATTTCAGTTTTCCGTTCTCCTTTAAAGTTCAGTTTATTAAAGTGAAGTAAAATCCATCAGTGTGTGTTTGTCTTTTTATGCAGTTAGCATTATACAAGTACATCATCTTTTTATTTATTTATTTGGGATTCCAATGAACATTTTTTGGCTGTAAATGTTTGAAAATTGCACTTTGTCAGCTGAAAAAAGAAAAGACCTGAAAATCTGAATTTTTGAATAGGGGGAAAAAAATCCAACAATGTGTCAAATCTAACACTTGACATCATTTAAAATTGCTGTTTGCTTTCCTGTACCTGTCACCGCAGACACACAGTCAAACCCATCACAGTGGAAACTGCAGTGTGTGTGTGTACATACATAACCACATGGTGCTTGGGAGGAAACGCTCATCTGTTTTAGTTATGAACTAGACGCATTGCTGCATGTAATAGCTTTTTTTTCTAGAATAGGAAGAAACATGTGAGGAAAGTAAGCATGTGGTGAAGCTTAGAAGGTTCCATATCTTGGATGGAAACATCCCAACTATTCTTTATTTGTTGCTTATTGTTGTATAAAGTGAATATTGTTCTCCATTAGTAGGAGATTAATATATTGGGGAGTATAATCACGTTTGTTATGTTTCCTCTGTTTGTCTAGGCTGGAGCAGAGATCTCTACCGTGAACCCGGAGCAGTACTCTAAAAGATTCTACGATTTCATTACCACCATTCTGCCCTAAACTGGAGCAAAACCCACAGAGGTCAAAGAGGGACGCTGATGGAGGGGTGCCCAAACGCACTCACTCACCCTTACAGCAGCTACAACCACCATTCGTTTACATTTTCTTTTTTTATTTGTTCTTTGCTGTTTTGTGGGACCATAAGTGTGATGAAACAGTAACGAGTATAAATCTTTGTGGGAGCTATGGATTTTTTTTTTTTTTTTTTTTTTTTTTTTTTTTTTTCACCCCCTGATGCATGTTCCTCATGGCATTTTTAATTCGTGTGTTATTTTGCCTTTTAAGTGAAAGGGGGGGAGAGAGCATATGTGATGGTGGTGTGTGGCTCAGTGAATGGACATGTACATGTAGAATGAAGTCACTCAGAACGGAGGCTGAGAAGGAAAGGAGCTTTCAACTGCTGTAGAACTCCCAACTTCAGACAAAAAGGAAATGTGAAGCTATTCCATGAAAAATCACTCACCCCAGTTCATCAAATATGGCTTTCCTTTTTCTTTTTACTCACTTCACCAGAAGCCTCGTTTCATCAGTCCGCCTCTGATCATCTTCTCTAGTTAAACTTAAATCTGTCCCTAATGGAAACCTACCCCTCTTCCTGCCCATGCTTCATTCCAGTCTGTCCTGCTCATATACTTTATTTAACCCAAATCTGCCCTGTACGTGTCTGTTTTTGTTTTGTTTCTAGTTAAGAGCTGCATTTTGTCCTTTCATGACGGTAATTAACACAATGTCTCTTGGCGTTAATTCTCTGAAATCATGGCTCTCCTCCTCTGAACAGACTGACTGCAAAGAAAATGCTCTTGAGCTCCATTCACTTTCACGAAGGAATGCACCTTCTGACTTTTGCATGTTCCTACAGTGTTTCACACGAGTGTGTGGTGGTGTTTTATTTTTGTGTGTGTTTTAAAATGACCTGTAGGAGGTTGAAATGATTTGTCTGTAATTTTGTATCATGAAAAGGCGTTGTAATGAACTGAACAGAAGCAACAGCATTGGTGGCAATCACTTCAGTCTGCGAAATCTGTTACGGGAATGATCTTTCATTTGCCATCAGCACCTTAAACTGTTGCACTTTTTTTTTTTCTTTTTTTTTTTTTTTAATTAGGATCTTTTGGTCTGTTACATACTGCAACAATAGCACTATTGAATGCAGCTCGTGGATTTGTGTCGTCACAAGTATGCTTGTTCTAGGCAGAAAACCCATAGTTTACCTCTTACATCATTTAAACAAATACACACTCATTGGTGTAATGTTAGCTACAGTGTTTATTGGGGGAGTTTGAGAAAAGGAGAACGGGGGATGGGGTCCTGTGTTTGCTAGTGAAATCATTTTTGCCAGTTTTGAAAACTTTACGTTTTAACTTGGCATTCGAGTCAACAGTGTATTGTATATTTTGCACATAATGAACCGGAAGTTTAAATAATCCCTTTGGTTCGGTAGGGTGGTATTTAGCTACAGGGTGGAAATGCCACACCTGTAGACTTACAGAATGCTCTCATAACCGATTCATAAGAAATCGAGTCGATTCTTTAGGAAAGGTTTTGATTGGTTAATGTTAGGCGTCACGTTTGCTTACTTCATTCATATAAATCCTTAGACTTTCTTGCATGATGGGCTATATTGAAATATGACACCACCATCTAGAAAGTTATGACTCTTTAAAATCCGGCATTTTCTTGTGTGTTTGTTCAATTGTTATATTTTTTTAATAAAATGCAGTTTTTATTGGCATTTTTAATTAGTACACGGAATTGTCCCATTTTAAGCAGTACATCCCTATCGAGTGAAGTGTCCTGATAAATGAAGAATGTTACTGTTGAATTGTGCAGTACTGTAAAAGGTGGTGTGTTTTTTTTTTTTGTTTGTTTTTGTTTGTTTGTTTTTTAAATAATGCATGTTGCATTAGTTTTCTCTGTTCAGCCTGAAGCCGTGTGTATCCGCCACCCCTCCAAAAAAAAAAAGGGAAAAAAAAAATGGGGGAAAATGACGCGCGCTTATTTCTGACGGTCTTCTACCTGCGTTATTACTGTCAGCAATGTATACACTGTGCAAGAGTCGTGCCTTTTTACTCCAAATTATTTAATTTTGTATTCTTAATCTTAGTTTCTTTTTTTTTTTCTTCAAAGGTAAAAAAAAAATTATTTTCTAATGTGTGTGTGTGGGGGGGGGGGTGTTTGGGGAGAAAAAGAAAAAAAAGAAAACCCCAGGCTTTGTTGCTGTTACCTGTTGTTTGGCTGTGTAATTTGAGAATAACACTTAAAACCATTAACACCTTTTGGAGTTCCAGCAGTGAAAATGAGTCTGTTGTCAATGTTTTTTTTTTTTGTTTTGTTTATCAATTTAACTTCAGTATTATCATTAATCTAGATTATTTTGTTATTCTTGTCCGTTTTTAAAAAAAATCAGTTTGCGCAGTGTGTGTGTGTGTGTGTGTGTGTGTGTGTGTGTGTCAGTCATTTTGAGAGAGAGAGGTGAGGAAACAGTGCCTCTCCCTCTAGTCGTCGTGGTCTTCGCATTTGCAAAGAAGAAGAAAAAAATTACATGTGCTTGAATCGCCTACTTGTGGTTTTGACGCGCAGCAGCGCTCAACCGGAAACCCGCTTCATGTCACGCCTTTGGCCTTCAGATTTGCCAAATCAGCACTCAGACTCTCCGCACAGGTTCTTCATGTCATGTAGAAATTTTCACCGAAATTTATGGAAGTTGTATTGTACTACTATCAGGTCATGTCTCTTTTTTTTAGGCTGTATTAAATGCGGCGAAACGTGTGGCCCTGTTTAACTCTGCAACTAGTTAATAGAGAGGGAGAGGGGGGAGGGAGAGAGAGAGAGCCCCCTCCAGGAGCCTGTAGAAATACATGTTTGCTAAAGGAAAGGCTATTCGAGGATGGAAACTGTTTGAGTGTTTTTGAAGACTGGGAGGGGGTTATTCACAGTTTATGATGTTAACCGATACTATAATACACTCCATTTCTGCATCGCTCAAAACCAATAAAGCACTTTGCAAATCCTCGTCTCTGTGTCTTTACTGATCCAGTCCCCAAGTGCACTTTCATCTTAAATTAACACTAACTCAATCTGAGCATTAAAGAAGTGTGTGCGACATTTTGCAGATGCTTTTAACTTCAGCTCCGATGAAAGGAAACCGGATTTTTACTTTTCAGTGTGGTGGTGCTATTAAGAATGTTTTTATATCTTCAGTGGCATTGTGTAGCTTTTATCAACGTAACGTGCGTGTTATGGACCATCAGTGGTCATCATTTATGTACCTTAAGGTATGTTGAGGTGGAAGGTGTGCCGTTAATGGTACTACCGCAGTGACCAAGATGATGACCTTATGTTAGATTACTTGGAGATTTCAGAGTACTTATCTATGAAGAATATCCAGATACTGGTTCATTGGGTCACGGACTAAGACCATCATCAGTCTAAAAACTATTAGGGAGGTTAGATAGTAAGAAAAACACAAGGTTTTTTTTTTTTTTTGTAGTAGTAGTATTTTTAATGAGCGTGCTAATTTAAGTACTTCGGGAAGAGGTAGATCTTTAGACGTCGTTTGAATATAGCCAGGGGAAGTTCATTCTACCACCTCAGTGCCAGAATAGAGAAGAGTGCTGATGCATGCCTTCCTTCTCCCTGGAGAGATGGTGGGACCAGTCGAGCAGTGCGGGGTGTGAGGATGTATCCTAGGCCTAACACTGCTCATTATAGATTAGGTTTAATATGAGACTGTAGTAGGCCTATCGTGATTTCTGTAGCTGTTTTCATGTCAGGATCTATCCACGGTGGAGTCTGAATGGGTGATTATGTAACCTACAGTTAGCCTATAATACTGTATTTTTTTTTTTTTTTTTTGTGGTGTTAGGTCAAGGAGAAAATGATTTATGAACTTAAAAGTGAAACTGTGGGCTGAGCACTTTGGCGTGCTGAATAGTACCTCATCACTGCACATAAGGATTAAGGTCATGAATGAATGAATAAATAAATAAATCTGTTCTCCATCTGAGAAAATGTTGATGCTGCAGATACTGTAGCAGGAGGATGCTTGAAATTAGTCCATAAATGAACCCATTAGCGGCTCTTATATCCAAAAGGCTTGGAATTGTGTACATATTTCGACATTAATAGACAAGTCCTGCCTTGCATGGAAAACTGGGAATTAAGTGGGAAAAAAACTTGTTTAATTAATTAATTAATTAAAATCAGCTCTTGCGCTGCTAGACCAGCGTTTTGTAGGCTGTGTATCTTCTCTTGGAGTGAAATTTCACTGATAGTTTAACTTTCTTTACGAGACAAATAATACCACTTTATCTCCACTAAAATATAGCTCATGTAACAAAAAAAAGAGAGAGAAATAATTTACATTTTAATTTCTTCCTATACCTGCGCTTTAGGCCCAGGTGAATATACTTAGTCATATACACCTTTGCCACATGAGGCTCTTTTGTTATTGTATGACTAGATATGAAATTTGGGTGTATGTATATATATATATATATATAATTTATTTATTTTATTTATTTTTTTAACCAAATGGTTTAGGGCGTTTTTTGGCCTGCATCTTTGCTATTTTTTTTTTTTCCTCCTTCAAAATTGATTCTTGAGGAAATTCCAGTAAATAAAAGAGCAATGCAAATCCGCAGATGACTTCAAATTCTGTCGATTTTATTGAACAAATCACCATGGTGTCCTCTTTCACAGAGAATTTGAAGTATAAATCAGCGAGCTGGACGCTTTCCGAGTCATGAGGCCCGTTTCTGTGGGACGAACAAAGTGAACTCTATCTGCTCCGTTCCACCTTAAACGCCTCAGCCCTGCCTCCCTTTAGACGGAAGCTGCACTATTCTCTTTCACCGGTTGGGGGCGACAAATGAACACAAAATGTCCTCCTTGGCGCCGTGCCACAATTAGGCCAGTCTCAAAAGGAGACCTGTCCCCATTGTCGCGTATTCATATCCAAATCCAGCTCTAGCCTTTATAAAGGTCCAGTAGGTGTTCCTGAACAAATGAAACCTGTTGGAGATGTGTTTTAAGACTCGGATTAGGCTCTGATTTATGTTCATGCTTGCGGTTTTTAGTGGAATGGGTTCTCTGTTCGGTTTCGGAAATTGGAGCGAGTCTCTCCACACACACACACACACACACACACACCCCCCGTTAACCCCTTGTTCAGATTATATTTTTGAAAATACAACACATCCACCTGAGATATCTTGGGTTTGAGGTTAAAAATAATTATTGTATTGGACTATAAACTCTCGGGTCTATTGTGCGTCCAATACAAGTCTGGTTCTGCAGCAGTGGAGGATGTTCCAGCCGCCCTACATTTACTCACAGCCTTATGGGCTACATGGAATTACATGTATAAAATCCTGACAGGCATATACGGTTTTATTTTTTAAACTCCCAAACTGGACCCTTTCTGCAGAACTGAACCAATTATTTAATGCCAGCGGTTGAAAATCAAACGTCTTCATTATGTCTGTAGAAGGAAATAGTCTCCTTAAGGTTTCTAAATAGTCGACATACTATTTTCGGGATTAAATGAGATTATTTCACCTTACTAGAAAGTTTCATATACAGCAGCTACTGGGAAAAAGTCCACACACTGAAGGAAATACTGTAGAGATGTAAAGATGCCTTCAACAACAATTATATTCAATTAAATGTTTCTATATTAAAAAATAACAAAAAACTATAAAGAGCAGTAAACAGGAGTTTACTTTAATAAATAGTAAACTCAGGAACAGTTTGTGCAGTTTTATAAGTAAAGACGGAGGGTTTTTTTTTGTTTTTTTAAATCTGAAAAGTGAAATTGGTCTCACATAATATGCTGCTTTCTTTACTGACCTACAATTAATGTATTAATTGATTGATTGATTGAATTATTGATTGGTTGATTGAATGATTGAATTATTGATTGTAACATTTATGTCTGGAAAACTAAAGTCCAACACACACACACACACACACACACACTATTATTATTATTATTATTATTATTATTATTATTATTATTATTATTGCACGTTTTGCCTTCACCTGGTTGTGTTTGATTTGAAAGCTTGTTTCGTTCATAACTCCACAGAGAGAATGATATGTGCTGTAACACACTATATTTCCTTCTAAAGTAAAACGCCATAAAGTTTATTTGTGTCATTTTTTTTTTATTAAATTGAATTAAATTAAATTAACCTCCCAGGAAGTTTTTTTCCCATAGTGATGCCATTAAAAACTATATTTCGTTCCCTGAAGAACCTTCTTAGGATTTTTTATATAATTGAATAATAATTTATCCAGTAATAATTTATTAATTTTACAGTGAAAGAAAAAAAATAACTCAACAACAATAATTGAAGTAGCATGCATGGAAAGTTTCGTGAAAATGAAAGCTTATTTTACTCTGACTTAAAAATCATTCCATGTATCATGTAATGTATGGATTATAGTGTACTATAATATACTACGGTCTCTAGAACCTGTTTTTGGCACGTGTGATTTCTGTGTAGATGTGCAGGCTATAAACACACTGATTATAAACCTTTTAATGTCCCTTACAGCCGACAGATTTAGCAGCATAATATCAGTGTCCATTTGTTGTTTCTGCTCATGCACTCTTATGCTCTCTCATAGTGTGAT
>JAODTV010000011.1:16092047-16102227 GCA_025399955.1 Galeichthys feliceps
TGTACCCTGCCTTTCGCCCATAGTCAGCTGGGATAGGCTCCAGCTTGCCTGCGACCCTGCTCGGGATAAGCAGTTACAGATAATGAACTTTTTTTGTAGGGCAGTGTATTTAAGTGTGTAGAAAAAAACCCACTATGGGCTCTATTTTCATGCAGACACAAGCATAATTTCAGGAAATAACACTTAATAATAATAATAATAATAATAATAATAATAATAATAATAATAAGTTAAACTTCTATAGTGCCTTTCTCACACCCAAGATCGCTTTACAATTAGAAAAAAAAAGTCCACCAAAAGAGGATAGGATGTGATTCCAGCAGCATAGCTAGCCACAGTCCCATCAACAGGTGCATGAAGGTAAATCCCACACCGTTTGCACAGCCACCATGACGCCACTGGGCAACAGTGCTCGGAACACCACGTCATGGATCCAGAAAGCGAGCACAGAAGCACCGCTGCACAGAGCGCTGGGCAACTCCGATCTTAAAGAGAACATCGAGCTCACTGGAGTCACTGAATGGGTGCAAGCCCCCCCCCCATAAAATGGCATTTGCTATTTTCATGGTCAGAGTTTGACCATGGGATTCAAAATATGCAGACACAGTTGTATTATCCAACACAAAGCCTTAAAATTCCTGTCCTATCCATGAAACATCATCTTTTAGTCAATGAAACATTTTACACTGCACAGTATGTATTAACATTTTCATAAATGTTCATGGTCCTTTATAGAAAAGTGACATGAATGTCACATGTGAATAATCTTTTAACTTGGTTTTTGGATGTTCCCTGTTTATATCACCCCACTTCAATATAAACCGGCTACTTCTCCGCACTGCTACTTAAATACAACAGGCTGAATTGTTATTTTTAACAAATATGAACAAAACAACTCCGTTATAGCTACTTTAATGTGAAATGCATGGTTCATGCAGGAAAATGGACAAAACCTTGGAATTATAAGACTCTCTCTGACAATTTTGTGATTTTGATGTTTTGACATATATATCAAAACCTTGATATAAGGTTTTGATCCTAAGTTGTTACTAGATATCACCACAGAACATGATCACATGTTTAGTTTAGAATGTCTTTGTCTGGGATGTTGTTATTTGCTGTAGTTTTATCGTCCCTTCACTGGAACTAAAGGACTCAAACCTGTTCCAGCATAACAATGTCCTTGTGCACAAAGCAAGATCCAAAAAGACATCCTTTACCAAGGATGGAATCGAACATCTCGAGTGGACAGTACAGAGCCCTAACATCAACCTCACTAACACCTTTGGGATAAATTGGAATGCTGACTGTAGCCCTGGCCTCCTTGCTTGACGTCAGTGCCTGACCTCACTATGCCCTTGTGGGTGAATGGGCAGAAATCCCTACAGCCACATTCCATAATCTAGTGGAAAGCCTTCCCAGAAGAGTGGAGGTTATTATAGCAAAGGGGGAACCAACTCCATAATGATGCCCAGAGTTTTGGAGAGTAATGCTCAGTGGTCAGGTGTCCACATACATTATATATATATATACGGAAAATTGACCCGTATCTGTATGGTTTTATTCATTGTGCTGCTGTCACATGATTGGCTGATTGGATAATTGCATGAATGACTAGAATGACTAGGGGTATAGGTGTTCCTATTAAAGTGACTGGTGAGTGAATTTTTCCTAAATTTCAGTGGACACCTGTTTCTCTTTGAGCAAAGGCATGGTATTTTTATACTACATTTAGTATGTGTATGAGAGATGAGAATGGTAAACTCTAAAACTGGCATCTCAGCTATTCCTGGTCTTTCTTACCTTCATCTTTACCTTAACTACCTTAAGTGATACACTCTATCTCATACATTCTGTACTGTCTCTGGTACTTACAGTTCTATGTGTGTTTGTTTCACCTGTCTGTGTCTCTGCAGTTGTCTCAGGCTGCCCAGGCCCAGCCACCTCCACCTGTGTCTCAGCCAGGCCTGCTGAGAATACCCCACAGCCAGAGTCCTCTCCGCCAAGCCTCTTCATCCTCCTCAACCTCTTCATCCTCATCTTCAGCACTTAGTGTGGGGCAGCTGGTTAGCAGTGAGTACAAACAGCTCACCCTCTCATATGCGTGCGCGCACACACACACACACACACACACACACACACCCTGGATAAAATTACTGTTTGGTGAAATGGTTGTTATAACAGGCTTAGCTCTAAAAGCACTTCAAGGTTTAAGGAAATGAAGGAATATTATAAAGCAAACAGAGGTCGTAGTGCTCAAATACACACAAAAGGTCTGTTCAAGCCAGAGTACAAAGAAACTCTGAGTTCTGAAACTCTGTTTTTATCCTCTATGTATCAAGGTCTGCCATCTACATGGCCAAACACTGTACTGATATTTATTCCTGTCTTTGTCTGGAGCCAAACAGTATATGGATTGTTTTTGTGCACTCTTTCTTTGTGACTGTGTGCATTAAAAAGTGCATGTGTCATAAACAGAGGCTTGTGTGCGGAGTTTCTTAGCCACCACATATAAATCACTCCATGCTGCCTGTCACAGACCCGGCGTCTCTTTAAAAAAACTGCTTTACTTAGATAAATTCTCATTTGTCACAGGCAATTGCTTTAAACCTGTTTCAAAGGCATCTGCGATGGAGTTTTGAATTCAATAAAAGGGAAGTTGCCATTGATCGACTTGTTGCAAACGTAGCCAATGGTCTGTTTCATAATTCTTTTCCCCCCTTCCTCTGTGTCAAAATGTATGTAATACCTCTGCCATTCTCTATTCATTTCATCAATTTGCTGCCATGGTGTAGCCTTCTATGCCACACAGTATTTGTCACAGCGTCTTTCTCTAGCACAGACCTGGAGAACATAGGTTGAAAAAGATGAGAAAAATCAGTAACCCACTTCTAGAAAAGGCTTGATGTTTGTTTTGATCAGACTCAATGAATGAAGGCTTTATGGGCTGTTTCATAATCATGGTTGGCTTTTTGAATAACACCAACTAACTCCTACAACTAGTTCCAGTATATATATGCTGGAGTTTATTATACCTTATTTTATAGGGACACACCACTCCTACCTACAGCAGTAATGTCTCTTATAAGTTCTTATAAATATGTTTGCAAGAGTCAAATGCATGCTTAGTTTTGACCTTCTGGTCATTTCATTTCATTCTACTTTAATTATTACACATATTTTACTGGTTAAATTCAGAATTGCATTTTAGCACTAACTAGGTTTTACTTTGGGACGTATAATTTCATTCACTATAGAAAGATATTTAATTGGAAGTTACATTTTTTGTAAACTAAGTGCCTCCAACAGTATCCTTTGTCTGTCAAAAATGTCCTCTCTGGAAACCACTCACCATATGAGGTTGTAAATGCTTTTTTTTTTTTTTTAAAGAAAATATGTGTAAATTTTGAAGCATAATACTCTATTGTTGCACAGTTTAAAAAAAAAAAAAAAAAAAAAAAAGCCCAGGAGTTGAAACAGATGCGAGCCACATTTGTAGCAGAGCTTCAAGTGTGGTTGAAATGTGTATCTGTCAAAAAGTGTCCTCTTCAGAAACCACAAGGATCGTCACCACTTCAGTTGTTATTACAGTTCCCACCATGTACAAACATTGCTTCACAGTACTTGGAAATTTCTACTTAAAATAACATGCATTTCAACAGTTTTTCACTTTGTATATCTTACTCTTGTGGACTACAAGAAAGTGGGTCAATTTTAGAAATACACTATATGCCATCTTTTCGCCACAAGTAACATGCCCAGCACCTGTAGTGCTGAAATTCTGCCCAGTTAATGCCCATCTCAAAAGGTAATTTTTGGCAGCAGAGAAACAAAAATCTGAGGTTTGATTTTTGGACTTTTGTGGACCGAAAAATACACCCTGATTTTGAAACAGCCCTTATAGTATTTTCAGTTCTCTTTAAATAATAAGAAAACTATAATACGTCCAGTATTTATCTGGATTCATGGTATTGTTATATTTATATTAAACAGCCGCCTCCAAAAGTATTAGAATGGCAAGGCCATTTTTTTTGTTTTTGCTATACAATGAAGACGCATAGTTTTGAGATCAAAAGATGAAAATGAGATGACAGAACAGAAGTTCAGCTTTCATTTCCTGATTTTTTTTATTATTATTATTATTTTATTATATCTAGCTGTCTTAAACAACTTAGAAATTCACAGTTTTGGTGGCAGACCACCCAATTTTTAGGTGAGCTAAAGTAGTGGAACAGATAGTCTTAAAGTAAATTAAAGTAAATAACACTTAATATTTGGTTGCATATCTCTCGTTTGCAATAACTGCAACCAACTGATGGCCCAATGACATCACCAAACTGTTGCATTCTTCTTTTTTGATGCTTTTCCAGGCTTGTACCACAGCTTCTTTCAGATGTTGTTTGTTTTGGGGTTTCTCCCTTCAGTCTCCTGTTCAGGAGGTGAAATGCATGCTCAATTGGGTGATTGACCTGGCAAGTCTAAAATCTTCCATTTTTTCCCTCTGATTAAGTCCTTTCTTGTGTTGGCAATGTGTTTTGGGTCATTGTCTTACTACATGATGAAGTCCCCCTAAATTAGATTGGATGCATTTGTCTGTAAATTGGCAAAAAGAATGCTTCTGTAGACTCCTGAATTTATTCTGCTGCTACCATCATGTGTTACATCATCAATAAAGATTAGTGAGCCTGTTCCAGAAGCAGCCATAAAAGCTCAAGCCATGACACTACCTCCACTGTGCTTGACCGATGAGCTCATATGTTCTGGATCATAAGCAGATCCTTTATTTCTCCACACTTTGGCCTTTCCATCACTTTGGTAGACTTGGTAGACTTGTCTTGGTTACAGAATTTTTGTGGCTCGTCTCTGTATTTCTTTGTGAATTCCAAACTGAGCTAAAGATTCTTCCTGCTGATGAGTGGTTTGCATCTTGTAGTATGGCCTCTATATTTCTGCTCTCAAAGTCTTCTTTGAATGGTGGACCATCACCCCTGCCCTGTGGAGGTTGTTGGTGATGTCACTGACTGTTGTTTTTGGATTTTTCTTCACAGCTCTTCTAATGTTTCTGTGCTGTTGCTTTCCTTTGCCAACCTGTTCCATGTCTGGTTGTTAGTACACCCATGGTTTCTTTCTTTATCAGGATATTCCAAATTGGCAATTGGCAATTCACAATGCTTTTGCAATGTCTCTGATAAAATTTCCCTCTTTTCTTGGCTTCAAAATGACTTGCTTTACTTGCTTTACTCCCATAGATAGCTCTCTGGTCTTCGTATTGGTTTATCCATTTTAACAACAACAAATGCAGGTGATTTCAGAGTTGAAACCCAGGGAGCAAACCAAGAGTAGACATTCAGAGCTATTAATTGCTTAAAAGAAACACCTTGTTGCCCAGGTGTGCTCTAATACAAAACGTTTGAATATTTTTGATCATTTGAAAAAAGGGTGGTTTCACAAAGGTGTCATGTTCTAAGTTGTTTGATACATCTTGATGTAAATATCAGGAAATAAAAGGTGAAATTCAGATCTAATGTCTCATTCTCAGCTTTTGATCTCAAACACAAATATCTTTGTATAGGAAATATAAAATAATTGACCTTGTTGTTCCAGTACTTATGGAAGGGACTTTATTTGTTGTTACACTTCACAATTTAAAAAAGAGATGTGTGATGGAGGTATTAAATAGACATTTGTAATGCACTATATTTCCAAAAGAGATTACTTCTGTTTTTCTCACCTTCAGTACAATGAGCCATTTAGCTAACTGAGGAGTTAATACTGAAATTGCAAATGTTACTGAGACTTCAAACATAATCACAGGCTCAAGCTCTATCGGTTGTGGGTGAGTTGGAAATACAGGATGGCATTTGCCTTAAACATACATGAGTCACAGTTACATACAATTCTGACCTTGGACTTAAGTCCATATTTTTCTTCTGTGATATTGGAGCCGACTCCACATAAGCCTAATCAATAAATTTTCTAAAAAGACACAGGATGTCAAAATGTCTGTGATGATCCTGTGAATGGAATCTTTAAATGCAAATTGTCTCCACTTTTGAAGGTAAACAGGTTTTAAGATGATATAACTTTAATTCTAATTGCAATATGTACCAAAAAAAAAAAAAAAAAGACAGCTTTCAGTTTGGGAAAATCTGCAGTTATCAGAATTATATAGAATATAGTAGTTACCAATGCCAGAGTCCAACCTCAATAAACCTTAATATGTCACACAACTTAACTAATAATAATATGCTGATGGGTGGCATGCATTGCAAGGTCAAATTATCAATATTTTCTACAAATTTCTGCAGGTTTGCTTCTTAGTTAGTCTAATATCTCTAGTTTCACAGCATCTGTCTCACTCAAAGAATGGAGAAGCAACAAAGACAACATGGAATTGCATGTTGGTGCTGTCTTTTAGGTTTAAGCTAAAAGACAGCCATGCAGTCGTATATTTAAGGAACTACTTGAGTTTACCTTTAAATGTGTTTGACTGTAACTCAGTATGTCTTGCTAAATATAAGTCATTTATCTTCATCTTCATCTCCACCATTAAACATTATAAGGCCAGAGCATGTTTGAAGATCACATTTACTTATGAGGAATGACAAGGGATCGGTTCAGTTGGTTTTTACCTTCAATATGCCCAGAGGATTCTTTAATAATTCATTGATAATGACCAACATGAATAATTTAATCGGCCAAACTTTTTTCCCCCTACATAAGTGGAATGCTGAGCACGACTACAGTGATATACAACACAAAGTCTAATTTTACTGACTAGCAAACATATGTTACATATGAAGTGTGAACAATTTATTTTATCCAAAAGATGTTTTTGGATAATAAATAATAATAAATTGCATTCTTCAAACCACTGGAATTGAATGCATTGTCCAGTTAACTTAGGATAATAAATTTTAAACAAAAAAAAAGCCTTGCATTCATTGTGGAATGTTCAGAAATATTTTGCAGTTCTACACATTTGTGAGATGAGAGCCTCATATATTTGAGGCTTGCATACTAAGATTTTCAATTTAGCAATGATTATATCCATTGTTCTCTGATAGATAGATAGATAGATAGATAGATAGATAGATAGATAGATAGATAGATATTTAGAAATGGCAGTATAATGAATTAAATTAACTTTTTGACCTGTACCTCTTTAAATCCCTCGACAACTTGCTTTATTCATGATTTCCAACACATTTTTTTTTATGACTGAACAAGATAATTAAATAAAATACCTCATTTCAAGGTTTCATGTTTAGATATTTATCTTCACTCCTTTTTATGCTTCTCAGACCCTCAAACTGCTCCGAGTGAAGTGGATGGTGTGAATCTGGAGGAGATCCGAGAATTTGCCAAAGCATTTAAAATTCGTCGTCTGTCTCTTGGTTTGACACAAACTCAGGTGGGCCAGGCTCTCAGTGCCACAGAGGGGCCTGCCTACAGTCAATCCGCCATCTGCAGGTAAGGAGGGCCAGGTGCTGCTCAAAACTACAAGTTCCAATACTAGTTCAGCTATCAACACTTACAAAAGCATCCAAGTAAAGAGCAGTATATCAAAACCAAAAACACACAAACTAGGCAAATTACAGTAACCAACCCTAACACAAAAACTTTATTACCACTAAATCTGATGTATAGGTTACGATGATGGTGCTCTGGCTACATGTAATACATTAGCATGTGTGCTGACGTAGTCACTGGGGCTGTCTTTACTTTTGATAGTAGAGATATGAGGGGTGAAAGTAAGAAAAATCTTTTTAGAAGGCAAGTGATACATTCTTAAGGAAAAGAAAAATTATTAAAACACTGCAGTTTCTATGAAACATAAGCCACTTTCCAAGTCTATCACTGGTAAACCTAGCATGTGAGATATTTACAAGGATGGATATAATAACTATTCTTTGGAAAAATGAAAGGATATGAAAAAAATGAATTGCACATTTGTGGGAAAAAATGTGAAGTTTGATCATAAATAAGAGGAATTTATAAACATTTGGCTGAGTGATTTTACTATTTAATATTAAATAATTAACAGTACTTAACATTTAGTATTCTGAATATATCCAATTAAATTATAATGAATGAATAAAATAATTTATGCAAATCTGACTGACAGTGCAGCAATTACAAACAAACAAACAAACAAACAAAAACCCACATTCTCAAATGTTCAGGAAAATGCAAAGAGAAAATACTGTATGTGCTAGTAAATAAACTCTCCATAATGGCCATAAAATAAAGAATCATACCTACTCTATACTCTGTTTCAGAGTGTAGGCCTGAAATTAATATTGAAATAAATGTATGTAAGAACCTAAGATGGAAGATGCATAACTGACATTTATTTTATCATTTCTTAACCTGTGTCTTCACTCTGTCCTTTGTATATACAGTATGAGCGTTAAATTACTTGGTATATGCAAAATGTATTAGTAGTATTACACGAAGCACTTAAAGCTGTTAATAATTACTAAGGTCTACATGTGTTCCTCGTGGATTTAGCAAAAGAGAATTTCACAGAGCTAGGCCATTAATAAAATGAACATCTTAGTCCCATAAAAACAATGTTTGGAACATTATGGTGAACTACTGACAAAATATTTAGCAAAAAGCCTTAGAAATTATGACTCATGTTAGCATTATCATATAATTTTTGGATAGATTGACCTCAAGGGCCTGTATTTTGCTGTGGGAAACAAATGGTCATAATAACAAATGCCCATAATCTTAATAAAGTTCACATATGGATCTAAAATATAAGCACTATACTTTATTGATTTATGTGTAATTAAAGTCCCATTATAAATTAATATCTTTGGGATCAGATGTTCTCACACATTAGATTTTTTATGGCACATTTTAACTTGTTTTTTCTGTTTTAGAGCTGATCTTTGCTGAAATCTTAGGGCAGGATGATGAGCCGCTTCTGTTTATGTGTCACAGCGATGTCATGCAATTTTAAAAATTTCATCCCATCAACATCAAACACCAAATAAAACCTGAAACAGTGTGACAGAACTGAGGGGCAAGTTGGCGAGGAATTATGAAGCTTCAAACTAATGTTTAAAGTCTCAGAAATTCTGCATGAAATATTTATACCTCCCAAATACATAATTCAGATATTTAGGAAACATACATTAAAAGCCATTACATTGCAAAATAAATGGCTGATGTGAAGCTTTCACTCCATGTTCTGTCATCTAAGTTCTTTAGAGAGGAGACAGGAGTTTTTTATTTAATTACTCATTCATTTGTATGGCATTAGACATGACAGACTGCTCTGTGTTGTTGGGTTTAACAGCAGACTTCACATGCTTTCCTTTGGTTAACATCAACAAAGATGAGGAGGATAAGGATGAGTTCATGGGTTTTTTTTTTTTCCCCTGTGTAGGCTCTTGGGGCTTTTATAGTCTGTGCTCAGTCAAACTCAGCTTGACAGAATGTCTCCATGTTGTCTGATCTCTCAGAGCTTACGCTGAGGGGAAAAAAATTCTTTACTGCTTTCCCCAAAAGTCACATAAGGGATGTGGTCAGTCCAGATCGAAGCTAATTGATTGAAAAGCTCAGAGATTGGTGAATCCATTGAAGATGTTCAAATGAATCTTAGTGTCCATTTAATACTCCACTAATATTATAAATATTAGCATGGATTAGATTTCTATATAGAAAACAGTTGCTAATTCACTTGTATCAGGAGAAAGCATGTGCACAGTATATGATGCTTCTGTAACAATCAAATTCTCTGTCTCTTACATGCAACAATTCACAACCATCTGCAGCAAAAATTCTACTTAGGATGCAATGCTGCACATGAATGTTTTGAAAATGGGCACTGCATAATTTCAGGATGGGAATCCCTTTAAGACATTTAAGCCACATGAATGTACGCCATTAACCCACACTAAAACACCAGCTAACATGAATGATTCATGTACTAGATACTGGTTGCAATTTGCAAAACAAATTGGGCAGAAACAATGCTTAACACTGGTCTGTATACTTAAGAGAATTACTTAGCATACTGCTTTTTATCCCATTCAGTGCAATCACTGGAAGACTGTCTCTCATGGGAATCTTGTTTTGTGTGTGTGTGTATATATATATATATATATATATATATATAAGTATTTTAAAGGAAAACACAACAAGCTGCTGTTGTGCCCTACAA
>JAODTV010000011.1:17492163-17504469 GCA_025399955.1 Galeichthys feliceps
CTGGTCCAGGGAATCGAACCAGCGACCTTCTGGTCCCAAAGCTGTTTCTCTAACCATTAGGCCATGACTTCCCCTAATATAAATTTTTAAAATAAAATAATTAAAATAAATTAAAATAATTTTTATGCAGTTTGCTACAAATGCTGTCTTTCTTGTACAAATGTCTGTACAAAGCATGCAAACTTTTGGCACATTTTTATTCACCTCTTGTGTAAAAACGTAATGTTGCTGATGTACAACAATAGTGAAATAGTGATGTGTTTCTTTCGGAATCCTGACTCGGGAGATAATGCAGAAGAGTGCCTCTGCAGCACTACATGCAGAGATATTGTGAAGAGGCACTTCTTCCGGGTATCATGTTGGATAATCCACTTTGACTAACACAAAGCGATGCAGATCGAATTAATGGCCTGACAAGCTCCATGCCAATTCTTTCAAAGGGGATCTCGATTAATGGTAATGGGCGCAATGGCGCTTTTGGTGTGGCTGCTGGATTTACCAGCTGGCTTATGCGACAAGCCGTACACCACCTACGGACATCAGCGCGAATCCCTGGCTAATAGAAGCAGGCCATGAGACGACTTAGTGTCTTATCCTGACCCAAGAGCCCAGCCATAGGGTTATGATGAACCACATGGAATAAAAGTTCCCTACAGCTCTTCGGGAACAACAACTGTGTCAACTCTTCTTTAGTCTGAACATCCTGCGTCACTTGGTAAAACCTATCCTTAGTAATAGAAAAATATGGGAAGGAAAGTGTAATATTAGGCTGGAGGTTTTGGCCATCGACTACTCTCACTTGGTCAGCAGCATATCTCAGAGTCTCGTCGCGCCTCTGCTCCAATGGGAAATCCCCTGGATTTTCCAAAGAGAGAAAAGGGGCAGTGCCCTCCCCACTCTTCGTTTCATCATGATGCAGAGATGACACGGATGGCCCTGGGACTGCCTCCCCAGCCAATATCGTCATGGGATTCCCCCATGATGTGCTACTGCAGGACCTATCCACTACTAACTGTTTTATCAATGTTTTAAACTCTGGCCAATCTGTCCCCAGGATAAGTGAATGGGTGAGACATGGGCTAACCGCTGCCTCCATGCGATGTTTTTCTCCCCAGAAGTGAATAGTGACGGGCATTAGCGGATATTTGTGAACATCCCCGTGTACACACCTCACCTTCACCAATCACGCATTTCCCAGTGCCTCACATTGAATCGGTCTTTGGTGCATGGAGGTCTGATTACAACCAGAATCCACCAAAGCCTGATGTATACCCCCTTGAATACTCACAGAGACGCGGTACGTTCTTGCTCAATTGGGGGAAGCCCGTGGTGCGTTAGGAATGTGAATCAGAAGTACCGCCTCTTTGTGGAAATGCTGATTCCGGGAAATCCCAGCCTTCTTGGTGTGCCGACAGGCCTGCCCAGATTTGCTCCAAATTTTGGTGGACACAGATGGGTCCACCTGTGGAGAGACAGAGGGGGTTAGCGGTGGCACAGACACAGAAGGAGAAAGGGTTGAAGAGACATGAGGAAAGACATGAGTGTGGCGAGCGGGTTTCAGGGGAGTTGGCTCCTGTTTCCACAGGGCTGGGGTAGGGGAGGGGAGAGGAGAGGAGAGAAAGGGGGACAGAAAGAGAGAGAATCAGAGAGAAAGGAGAGAGCGCCTACTCCCAGAAACACCCCGAGATAGTCCTCAGCCACCTCAATTGCTCTGTCCAGCGACGCCGGGTGGTGGCACTGGACCCACTCCGCTGTTCATCTGGGCAGCCAAGCGATGAACTGCTCCAGTACGACTGCGTCGATGATCCCCTCGACATTGCAATCTTCCACCCCCAACCACCGCCGGCAGATGTCCTGGAGCTGCTGGCCGTAAGCGAATGGCTGACCGACTTCCTCCAGGGTCAGTGCGCAGAAGTGCTGACAGAATTGCTTGGGGGTGCAGCTGGCACGCTGCAAGGTTGCACGCTTCAGGTCAGCATACTCCAGCCTGTTGTCAGCGGGCAGTTGCTGGGCCGCGAGCTGCATTTCGCCAGTGAGGAGCGCAGTAGACGAGTCACTCGCTGCTCATCCGGCCATGCCCACGCTTCTGCAGCTTGCTCAAAGAGCACTAGGAAGGCCTCAGGGTCATCGTGCAGTCCCATTTTCCTGAGGGTGACATGGAGGAAGTCTGCTGACTTAGTGGCTGGGGCACCTGTGGGCGTGATGAGATGCAGGAGTGCCTGGCAGTCCTCCTGCTGGGCCTGGAGCAATGCCTCGAAGTGCCGCTTCTGCTCGTGGCGCATGGCTACCAGCCCCTGGTGCTGGTTTTGTTGGGTGGTGGCAAAGGCATGGACAAACTCGTTGAGTGCCGAGGACTCCATGTCGGCATTTTGTTCCTCACTCCCGGCTTTTGGCACCAGTGTAGCAATTCCCTGAAGTGAGACAATGAGGAACTGAGGAACATAAACACACATGGGGTGAGACAGCTCTCTCTCTTGTTACTGGCTATCTGCAAGACACACAAAGACAAACATTAATAGACAGCCAGTAATTAGACACAGGTGTAACTCATCACATGTTACCTGCTGGTTCAACCTGCAAGCCTGGTTTCATCCAGATCAATCCAAATGGAAATGCATGATGTTTTTGCAGTCGCTCTTTCCAGTCACAAAATCTTCACCATCTTGCATGTATTTAAATACAGAAGGACTAAATCTCCAGTTCAGGGATGTTGACACTGTTTCCATGATCTCAAGGTATTGCTGTCGGTACATTGCTTCTGGTGTTTGAAAACTATGAGGTGACGCACCTCCATCTTCCAGTCGGCAGGGAACTTTTCTTGGTCTTGGCTTGGTTGGGCTCTCCAAATTCAGGTCATGTGCTGCTGCAGTAATATTTTCCCAAAATTCCTTGAATCTCCCATCACATAGACACTTTATGTCTTCTCTGAGCGTGTCGGCCATCTGTCTAGCTTTCTGTAGGTGCAACTGGCTCTTTTGGAGTGCAGTATTGACTGTTTCCATGCGAGAGAAGAATTTCAGCATGAGTTTCAAGAAGAAAAATGTGCTAAATTTCTGCAGTTGCAAAAAAAGACCATATGCTTTACCTCCCACATCACCTTTTTCGTTTGAAGACAGGTCCTCCAGAAATTCCAGTAGTGCACTGTAGTTGGAAGCAGTGGCTTGTAATGAGGCCGTTGTCAAGGTCCATTGCATCAGGCACAGAGGTCTGAGAGAGGGTTCGTATTTGCCTTGAAATTCTTGGAACCAGGTGAGTTGCTTTGGCAAATTTCTGATGAGCATTATCATATCACATAGAAGTGACAAAGTTGTGACATGTGGGAATGTTTTCAGCGACATCATGCACAACCAAATTCATAACATGTTCAGTGCAATGGATATACTGTGCTCTGGGCTCCAGCTCCTGCATGCGAGCCTGTAGACCTGTTCTAATGCTGGACACATTTGACACGTCGTCATAGCACTGTCCCCTATGTTTACTGACTGGCAGTGAGAATCTCATCAGAACATCTTTTAACAGCTGAAAAAGTGTCAGCTGTTGTTTTTGATGTCTCATAAAATCCTAGGAAAAATTCTTCTGGCTCCAGGTTTTCAGTCACAAAACGTAAGCAAATGGGCACCTACTCTTTGATCATAATGTCAGCTGTTTCATCCATAATCACAGAGAAAAACTCAGCAGACTTTATTTCTTCAATTAGCATTCTCAGCACATCATGAGCCATAATTTCAGTCATCTCGTTGAAGACATCGTGAGATAGTCACTTGCTCTCCTTATGAACCAGCCATGACTGGAACTCTGATATATCTTTAGCACGCAAATTTAGCAACTGGATCAAATTGGACTCTGCATCTGTTTTCCCTCAAATCACCAACCCCTGACATGAAAGATATTAAAGAGAGGATAGAATAGTCAACAAAGCGATTCTAGCATCAGCCATCTGCTTTTGTTTACCGACAGACATAGAAGCAGCAACATTAACACTTGCATTCGTCGCTGCAACAATGCTAGCAGCAGTGAGGTGCAGATTGGACTTTTTGTATGATCTGAATCTCTCAATCGCTTTAGCCCAGCTTGAAAAGCCATCTTTAACAAAAGCTTTCACAGATTCTTGATCATGTGTTGATGATGGTAGCGGGGCACTCGTATTTTTAGCTGTAGCGCAAACCTTACAAAGCACTTTGTTTTTTGTGGAGTCATAGGCTATCCAGGGAAATTTACTTTTCCAACTAGCCTGATAAGTCCTTCCCTTCTTTCATCCATCCTCGCTGCTGTTGTCTGTGTCTTCGTTGTTAACTTACTAGGCACTGCTGGAGGCACTGGTGGATATCGAGGCATCACTCGATGATTTTGTTTTCTAACCACAAATCTGTCCATTTTGTTAACATTAAATCTCTCTCTTCAAGGCTAATGCACACGCAGTGAATGCTGGGTCAGGAGTAGTTTGGAAATAGATTGGATTGTCTGGATTGATGCTCTGATTGGTGGTTAGGATTCGGAGCAGGGGACTGGCAGTGAAATAACCAATCACAGACGCGTAGTCGCTTCATTTGATCCAATCTAGCACCAGCTGTGAAGTTCTTATATTAAATCAATGTAAATTTAACCTGGACATATGCTGGCACACATGGGTTCTCACCATTCTCTGTGGGTGCTCAAGCACCTGAGCACCCATGGAATCGGTGCCTATGAACATAAGGCTTCCTTTTTGCACAGTAAATTTTTAACTGCCATTTTTGGATGTAACTCCCTATTGTAGTGCTTGACAAAGGTTTCCCAAAGTAATCCCGAGCCAATGAGTTTATATTACCTGTAGATGAATGACGGTTCTTGCTGCAGTGCCGTCAGAGGAATTGGAGATCGCAGGTGTTCAGCTTAGGCTTGAGCCCTTGCCCTTTATGCATTGACATTCTTTCAGGTTCCTTGAATCGTTTAATGATATTATGTACTATAGAGGGTGAACTATCCAAATCCCTTCATATGTTTCTTTGAGGAACATTGTTTTTAAACATTTCAAAAATGTTCTCATGCATTTGTTGACAAACTGGAGATCCTCGGCCCATCTTTGCTCATCAAACACTAGGCCTTTCCTGGATACTAATTTTGTAATCACTTCATTATTTAATTGCTTTACCTCATTACTATATCAATATATACCCAACAGAAATCCCACATTGTGCTTTTAGACCATTAAATAATCCTCTTAAAAAAGTTTAGGTTTGAAATTGTGATGTGGCTTACAGTTGTCTGTCTTTTTTCCCCCAAATTGTATCGATTCCAGTTGACAGTAATGGAACTATAATGGTGGGAGGAAATTGTATTTCACTCTGTCAAACAGCATGTCAGACACTTACTGTCAACCTGGCACCTTTTGCTGACATTTTGAAATTCTAAGTTCATCGTTGAATGAAGTCATATAAATGACCTGCTTGAAGACCGTGGTTTAGGTTAACTAACAGCTATTCCTCTGTTGAACAGTCATACACAACATGTACTGAAAGGCTTTTTCTAAGCTGTCTGTTTGTGTGTGCCTGTATGTGCCTGTGTGTATGCCTTTGTGTGTATGCTTAAAGGTGCATTTGGGACTGATGGAGCCTGGGGTGTAGAGGTTAAGGAAGAAAAATTGAATTGTTTTAACACAAGTTCTCCTAGGTGAACAGAATTAATTGTTATTAGTACTCTTAAATATATGCCTAAGTACAGGCAGGATATTATTGCAGTACTTCCCCATGCTGCCTCTCATTACAGCCTGTAATTACAGCTGCGTTTACCTTGTGGCTGTGCTATCAATCTAACCAGCACGCCTTCAGCTATGAGTGGGCATCAACGGCTACAAAAAGAGAGCCCCCACCCCCCAAACAAACCCTCCCAATGGTTATAACCATCTCATTTTCCTTGCCCTCTGCTGATCTGTTCAGTTGCACATTATTATTTTGGAAGGCTTTAATTGAAACATGTTTATTTATTACCCCTTTGGTTTGAGTGGAGGCTGCTAGCGTAGCACAGTAACCACTGCTAACAGCCCTGATATGAGCGAACGGAATTAAATTAAAAGCTCATAAAATGAAATATGCTCCATATTAGCTGTTTGACACTTAATTTGCCTCTGAATGAGCAGAGGAAATCACAAATTAACTGTCCTTTGTGTTCTTTCTCCCGCTTTTCCCATGGCAGTGCTATTAGGCCAGAAGAAAGTGCAATTATGAACAAGAATAATTCATTCCGAAGTGTGCGCCGGTGTGCTGTTCAATATTAAATAGTTACAGGGAAAGAAAGAGCAGGAAAGTTCACCTGTGTGGGTGCAATGCACAAAGACAAATACACAAAGTGGTTTGCTTTAAACCCATTAGAGGTCACAGTTACCACAGAGTGCAAGTTCATAAGCAAAAGAAAACATTAGCGGATAATGACTAAAAATGACCCGTCGTATATGGCACACTGTTTTAGGCTGATCACCTGTAAAAATGCTGACGACATAGTACTTGCTCTGACATGCTGTACTTGGGTTGTCTGTTAATTAACAAGCCCTTGCTAAGTGAGAGAAACATTTTACTGTATAGTGCACAGGGCATGTTTTACTCTAGCAATGAGCTTGAAACACTCTATTAGAGTCTACACACACACTGACCAAAAGACATGGGCAAGAGGCAAGGCATTGCCCCCCCCCACACACACACACACACACACATCAATTACATCACCAACATCCTTCACTGGGCAGGGGTCCACAATCCACCATTCGAAAAAGACTTTGAGAGCAGAAATATAGAGGTCATACCGTAAGATGCAAGCTACTAATGAGTAGTAAGAATGGGAAGCTCAGATTGGAATTCACAAATAAATACATAGATGAGCCACAAGAGTTCTGGAAACAAGATTAACCTCTACCTAAGAAATGGAAAATCTGCTCATGATCCAAAACATTCAAGCTCATTGTCAGAGAAAATGCTTCTATTTTACATTATTTTCTAATTTAATTTAACAAGTTTTATTACAAATTATATATTTTTGACAATAACTAGAGTAAAAAGTGGAATCTTTGAAATATTTACATGAATTTCAGAGTTTCTTAGGATTTGATATGTCTTTCATTATGAAAATCTGACCTTTTGTACAAAGCAGTTAACACTGTCAACATCACAAATTTGCTTACATTTAAATAGGGACCAAGAAATAGTGCAGAGTCTTGAATACTAAATATTCAAGATAATGAACATTTACTTTCTTTGTTTCAAATATTTAAAAAATTCTAAAAACCTTCTGTTTATTTCCAATTTTAAATAAAATAAATCCCAGATTTTCAATGTTGTCTCAAGGCTTTTGGACCCCACTGTAAAGTAAAAGATTTTTACTTTACTGTACAAAAAGTAAAAATATTTTAATAAAAATATCATTTTAAAAATACCACTCTGATGGTTATACCAGCTCATGAGGTCTTATAAAATTGATATAATAGATGGAACCTAAACAAGCCACACTTCTACAAATAAAAAAGTAATATATATTTAGTGGAATTTGTTGAATTTATTTACTTGGATCTTTTATTCTTTTGTCAGTAATGAGGTTATTCTGATTGACTGTAAAACTAAAGCTGGATCAAACTGAAAGAACTGAAAGGATAAAAATGATCAAATAAAATAATGAAGTAGAGGATTGAATCTCGTCAGTGGGCCCCTATTTGCCCATTTCCACTGGGATGAAAAACTGAAGCTCCCTTGCATTTCTCTCGCTCTGTCGCGCTCTCTTAATCCCTCGTTCTTGCAGTGTGGTGCGAGGACAGCTGGTCAGGCAGTGGCTGGCCTCATGATTAATGATGTTTATAGTTGACAGAAAGCTCCTTTATTTATCTGTATTGCTGCTTAGCAGATACCATCAGTCACCTGAATGAAAAATATTCACTCATACCAATTTTGCAGTATAATTGAGTGGAGTCACTTCCCCTCTCTCGTCTTCTTTCCCTTACCCTGCTGTCTCCTTCTCTTTCTTCTCTTGCTCTTTCAGCACTATCTGGCAGTCTTATCATTGCCACAGTAATTTTTGTGCTGCCTTGTTTGATATGGTGAGGTTGGCTTTAGCCACATTTGACATTAAGCTGCTTCAATTTTCGCCTAAGAAAGAGAGATTGAGAGAATGAAAAGATGCAAAGAAAGTTACGTGCCACTTTTTGAAAATGACTGCTTTTTTTCTTGAGCAATTTCAGGATTTCAAAAGAAGTGAGATAAATTCTGAAGGAGAAATTGGAACAGATTGAAGTCCTATCACCCCTCCCCCCGAACCTTTTTGGTAATACATTGGTTTCATAGCCTAAATGATTGGACACTTTTTTTCTCCACTATAAGCCTTTAAGACGAAACAGAATATTATGCAAGGATCAGGCTGTAGATAGTGCGAGGCAAAACAGAAAAGTATAGAAAAGAACAAACAGAGGAAAGAACAAATAAATGAAGGTCCTCTCAAAACATTTAAAAATAACATTTTAAAAACATTAAAATAATTTATTAAGCAATTACATTTATCATTCAATAATTACACATGTAATGTCTGGATTTTATAATACATTTATCATCTTACCAAAATTTTAAATTATATTTGTAAGATTATATAATTCTCAAAAATATATGTACACAGTATCATTTGTTTCTATGACAAAAGAATTTTAAGCTTTAACTTTTATATATATGAACAGGCTCATGGTTTATGAGCCTGGTTTACTCGTGGTGTATGTCATGACAGGGTAATTTTATTGAACCGTAAGCTATTATTAATAATGATAATTAGTATAAATACACAGGTAATTATAGAAAATCGTGCACACTGATTGGTCGAGAAATCCGTACTATTTCTTGATAATCACCTTGAGCGACTCGGTAAAATGGCTGCCAATCGCTTTGTAAGTGAGGAAGAATGAGAAATTATGAAAGAAAATGCTGTTCTTAAAAGCACTAAATATACTACGAAGTTTGGTGTAAAACTATTCAAAGGTAAGGTGGAATTGTGATTTATGTTATCGATTTCAAAACAAGGTATTTTATGTGACTCGGCAAAGATAATTGACACAAGTCTGCATGCGCATTTATTACATTTGCATGCCGCTTTTGAAGTTTGAAATAAATAATTTTTTAATATGATTTTTAAAAAATATTCACCTGTGTATTTATACTAAAACAATTATCCGCCTCAGGCTCAGTGAATATCGGTGAATAATAACCTTGACTTCATCTCGATTATTATTCACCAATATTCACTTCATAATTGTTAATTGTAACATTCTCAAGGCTTGTGGGAAATAGGAAATGGGACACAAGTTTGACAACTCAAGGTGTATTTTATTTTTAGTTTTTAGATCACTTTTCAGCGACTTAATTTTTCTCTGATATTTACAGACACACGTATAAGTGTGTATACACATAGATGGCGATGGGTAGGCCAGCTCTGTCTCACTAGTTACTGGCTTCTCCTCTGCAAGAACACAAGAGACACACACAAATAGTCATCAAGTCATCAAACATATGTTACCTGCTGGTTCTATCTGACTCCTCGCCTCCTACAGCTGATACTCGATCACAAGCACTGCTGCATACCCCCACCGCCCCACTCAGGCTGGGGAGCCATCTGGCATACAGCTGACTCCCCACTCCCCCGGTGGGAGAGGTAATCCACCACCACCACCATCTGTGCCCCTGGACTGTGGACCACCTTGAACGTAAAGAGCTGAAGAGCCAGATACCAACAATTGATCTTTGTGTTGGCATCCTTCATGCAGTGGAGCCACTGAAGTGGGGCGTAGTCAGAACAGAGAGTGAAAGGGCGTTCCAGCAAGTAGTATTGGAGAGTGAGGCCTGGTCATTTGGTGGCAAGACACTCCTTCTCAATCGTGATGTACCGACTCTACTGCACCAAGAGCTTGCGGCTGATGTACAGCACAGGGTGCTCGACCACCTGGGACAAAACAGCCCCCAGATCTCTGTCTGAGGTGGCAGTCTGTAAGACAACATGGGAGAGGAATGTCAGGGGAGTGTAAGAGCAGGCCCCCACATAAAACCACTTTAACCTGAGTGAAAGCCCGTTTGCTTGGCTCCATCTACTGGACCGGATCTGGCGCCCTCTTTTTAGTGAGGTCAGTCAGCAGGCTGGTGACGTCCGAAAAATTAGGTACAAACCTTCTCTAATAGCCAGCCAGCCCCAGGAACTACTGCTTCACCCCTTTTTGGTCTTGGGTCTCGGGCAGGCCAAAATTGCTGCAGACTTATCTATTTGAGGACATACCTGCCCATGACACAAGTGGAAGCCCAGATACTGTACTTCCACTCGCCCACTTGCACACTTCCTTGGGTTTGCTGTGAGTCCCGTGTATCTTACCAAACTCAGGACAGTCCTCATATGTTGTAAATACTGCTGCCAATCATTACTGTAAATAATGATGTTATCTAAATAGGCAGTGGCATATTCAACACACTTTGTGGGTTTAAGATTCTGTCCATGAGACACTGAAATGTTGCTGGGGCCCCAAACAACCCAAACAGAAGGGTGACAAACTGTTGTAACCCAAATGGAGTGGAAAAGACCATTTATTTCTTGGGATATTGGTGTCAAGGGTATCTGCCAATATCCATTAGTCAAATCCAGTGTCGAATAAAAGCAAGCCGTGCCTAACCAAACGAGCAGTTCATCAATGTGAAGCATTGGATATGCATCAAATTTAGACACTGCGTTGACTTTTCTAATGTCTACACAGAACGAGACCTCATTTTTATGAACTAAAACCACCAGGCTGCTCCAATCACTGTGTGACTCATCGATTATCCCCATGTTGAGCATAGCCTTGAGTTCATCCCAAACCACATTTTGTTTGTGTTCAGGGAGCCGATACAGGTGGCTGCGTACCACCAGAGAAAACCTAGAGGAGTCTCAACGTGGTACTCCACCAGGTTAGTGCGACTGGGCAGAGGCAAAAAACACATTGGAGAATTCCTGCTGCAACTTAGAAACCTGGTCTCTCTGGGATGGGGAGAGGTGGTCTCCACAATGGACCGGGGTCAATTAGGCCACACTTTTTAGACTTACTGTACCTCTGGTCTCAGCTCCTCCCTCTTGGGATACCACCATTGCTAGAGCCACAGGAACCTCCTCTCTCCACGGTTTCAGGAGATTGAATTGGTAAATCTGAAGTGTATTTCCTCTATCCGTTCGCCTGATCTCATAGTCGACTTCTCTGACTTGCCGTGTGACCACAAAGGGTCCTTGCCACTTTGTGAGTAATTTAGAGCTCGACATTGGTAGTAAAATGAACACTTTATCTCCCAGTGTAAATTCATGTAGTAAGCCCCCCCTATTGTAATCCGGGATTGCTGTTCGTGTGCCTGGAGCAAATTCTCCTGTGTCAGGTGACTCAGCATGTGGAGTTTGGCTCTCAGGTCAAGAATGTACTGAATGTCATTTTTACTAGAAGAAGGTCCCTCCTCCTAATTTTCCCTAATGACATCCAAGATGCCAAGAGGCTTGCGACCATGCAATAATTCAAATGGGGAGAACTCTGTGGAGGCTTGCGGGACCTCACGTCCTGCAAACAAGTGGGGTTCGAGCCATCTGTCCCAATTTCTAGCATAGTCATAAATGAACTTACGAATCATGTTTTTAAGCGTTTGATTAAACCATTTGACCAGCCCATTCATTTGTGGGTGATAAACACTAGTACAAATCAATTTAATCGCCAGTAATTCATACAGCTTGCAAAGTGTGCGTGACATGAATGTTGTGCCTTGATTAGTCAGGATCTCTTTTGGAATCCTGACTTGGGAGATAACACGGAAGAGTGCTTCCACAATACTGCATGCAGAAATATTGTGTAGAGGCACTGCTTCCGGGTATTGTATTGCATAATCCACTAACACTAACACAAAGTGATACCCTCGTGCAGATTAATCAAATGAACTGATGAGATCCATGCAAATTCTTTTGAAGGGAATCTTGATCAATAGAAAAGAGCGCAATGGTACGTTTGAGGTGGCCAGTGGATTCACCAGCTGACATTCGTGACATGCCATGCACCACCTGTGAACATCGCCATGAATGCCCAGTCAATAGAAGCAGGCCATAAGTCAGTTCAGTGTTTTATCCTGACCTAAATGCCCCTGCATGGGATTATGATGATCTGCATGGAATAAAAGTTCCCTATGGCTCTTCGGGACCAACAACTGGGTCATTTCCTTTCCTGTTTGAGTGTCCTGTGTCACTCGATATACAGTGCATCCGGAAAGTATTCACAGCGCTTCACTTTTTCCACATTTTGTTATGTTACAGCCTTATTCC
>JAODTV010000011.1:20031374-20042531 GCA_025399955.1 Galeichthys feliceps
TGTGTGTTCACTGTTTCAGATGGGTTAAATGCAGAGGATGAATTTCACTGTGCTTGAGTGTGCATGTGACGAATAAAAGCTAGTTTAAGTTTTTAAAACATTCATTACTTTTTCAGGGAAATGGCAATTTGTTTTCCATCAAAACATTTTGACCTTAATAGATTAAATAGAGCTTACTTCTTTGTAGGCCTAACCCTTTACAAATAGCATTAATGGTGATGATCATTTGTTAAATAAATATCTTATTATTATTATTATTATTATTATTAATGAAATATTTGTTACTGCACTCAAGATATGGCACTCTAGCCCTGCTAACGAGAAGAAGCTCCATCTGTTTGAAATGTTGATTGAACCGATCCTGCTTTATGGATCTGAGACATGGACACTAACTATGCGACAACAACAGTGGCTAGATGGGACATACACTAATCTACTTCGATGTGTCCAAAACATTCATTGGTCAGAGCATGCCACATGTGATCAGATATGGCAAACTTTCTCCGATCTCCCAGAAGCTGACAAAGCGTCATCTCCAATTCACTGCCAACGAGCAAAGGGTGAGATCATCCAATCCCTCCTTTTATGGAAACCAAGTGGCCCCTAATGCGATGATAAACTGGAGGGTGTGGAGTGAGGTTGTTCGGGGCATCTCGACCAGAACGGCCAAATGCTGATGATGATGATGATGACTGCACATTACTGCAGAATCACATAAAAAGCTATCATCCACCTGAGTTTCTCAATAGAAGAAACGCTTATTTTATGTATTTTTGAGGCTATTTTTTTTTTTAAATGGAAACTGAGAAGCAGGGAAAAAAAATCAGTATTGCACAAGCCTAACTTCTGTATACAGTATATGAATGAAGAGGAAAAACCTGATGGAGTGTGAGCAGTATACCCCACCAAGTAAATTTCAGCAGCAAGCAATACCACCCAGCCTCACCCAATCTTCAGCACCAAGAGAATCAATCAGCAGCTAATTACATGAACCATCTCAGCCAATCAGAGGAAGTATGGTGAGAACCACACTCAATGCATTTTTGGAACTTTCTGCAGTCAGTCTGCAACACGCATGCAAGTCTGTGGACGGCAACAGCTCTGAAATACACATTGCTGCTCCCGCTGCCCTTGCATGCTGCAGAATAACTGTGTCTGTTCCACTGTGCATTTTTTGTTTAGCAGCAAGTTCTGTAACTGTAGGATCTCACCACTGCTTTCTCCTTGCACTGCAGAATCACTCCTTCAAAACAGTCAGCCTCACCTTGTCTAGAACATAAAGCCTATCTCGTCACACAATCTCAACATACACATCCCCTACAACCTCCCCCACTCTTTAAAACATTGAAGCCATGTAAACAGTGTTTGGTGATTGGTGTTTTCAAACAAACAATGCAACTCAATTTAATAACTAGTACAAACACCATCCGTGCATATGAATCTTTTTTTTTTTCCATCTACTCTCTACTTCCCATGTGTCCTACCTGCTCCTGTAATGGTCAATGTTGAAGCTGCTCACTTTACATTTCAGTTTGGTGTACACGTCCTGCATGTCTACTGATGCACTTAGATCCTCCAGCTCACCGAGCACACAGATCTCTGGAAAACACACACTATTCACTACTTACACACACTTAACACATTGTAAACTTGTGAACACGATCAGGCAAGTTTTATTATAGGATATATGATGTTATTTCATCAAGCTTGTACGTGAAATAAAATGCTGACAACTCACTACCAAGGGCTTTCTTTATCAAAGTCAAACAGACTTATGAAGATTAAGTTTGTTTGTTACACAGTGATGTGCTGTCTTTCTTGAAATTGGGTGCTGTGCTATAATCCGTTACATAGAGTCCCCTCCTAAATTATTGGAATGGCAAGGCAAAGAAATATAGAGATGAGCCACAAAAATGATGGAAAGGCCAATGTGTGGAAAAAGAAAGGATCTGCTCATGATCCAAAGCATACAAGCTCATCGGTCAAGCACAGAGGAGGTAGTGTCATAGTTAAGGTCAATCATCAGACCTTAGCCCAATTGAGCATTCATTTCACCTCCTGAAGAAGAGACTGAAGGGAGAAAAAACCCCAAAGCAAGCAACAACTGAAAGAAGCTGAGGTACAAGCATGGAAAAGCATCACAAAAGAAGAAGGCAGTAGATCGCTGGCTTGATGCAGGTCATGCAACCAAATCTTAAGACTTCTTTACTTTCTGTTCAAATACTTTTGTTCACCTAAATATTGGGTGGTCTGCTGCCAAAAGGTGCCCTGTTCCAAGTTGTTTAACACAACTAGATTTAAATATTAGGAAATGGAAGCTGAAATTCTGATCTACTCTCTCGTATTCTTCGTTTGATCTCAAGGGCAATTGTCTTCAGTGTATAGCAAAAATAATAGAATTGGCCTTGCTGTTCCAACACTTTCAGAGGGGATTATACGTTTATGCATGTTTGTTTGTGTGTGGTCATGTGAAAAAGAAAGTATACCATCCTTCAATTCTGTTTTTGCTTATTAGGGCCTAAATAACAATTGTGTGGTCCTCACCAACTTCTCTAAATACATAACCATAGGTGATAACAGAAAAACAGATTTCAATATGTAGTAATTTTTCCAAAAACTAAAACTTTCATAAAACAGGTGGGGAAAAAATACAACCTCAATTCCAAAAACGTTGAGACACTGTGTAAAACACAAATAAAAACAGGATGCAATGATTGGTAAATCCTTTATAACCTACATTCAATTGAATACAAAATAAAGACAAGATATTTATTGTCCCATTCTTTCTTAATATACAACCTCAGTTGCGGCACCAACACACCTCCATACCATCACAGATGCTGGCTTTTGAACTTTGTGCTGGTCACAATCTGGATGGTCCCTTTCCTCTTTAGCCGGAGGACATAGCGTCCATGATTTCCAAAAACAATTTGAAATGTGGACTCGTCAGACCACAGCACAGATTTCTACTTTGCGTCATTCCATCTCGGATGAGCTCAGGCCCAGAGACTTTGGCCAAATTTCCAGCTGTTTATGAGCAATGAACTGTGTTTACCGACAGTGCTTTTCCAAAGTGTTCCCGAGCCCCTGTAGTAATATCATTTATACAATCTTGTCAAGGTTAAGCTACGGTCACACTACAGCTTGCGATACTTTGCAATGGATTACTGATGAAAATGAGGTGTTTTGGTGGTGATGCATGGTGATGTACAGGCGAGCTAAAAGTTATGGTCACACAGCAGGTGAACACTTAACTGTCACGTCTTCGCGCGCTCATGGAGCGCGTTGTGCGTGATCTTGGGACTCAGTCATTATGGGAAACACCTGATGCTGATTTGAGCACAATCAGCGCACACATATAAGGATGATGTTTTCACAGAGACTTTGCGAAGTATTATCATTATCACGGTCATGTTTGTTGCTAGCCATGTTTATGACTCTGGTTAAATATTCTGCTTTATGACTCTGCTTTCTGTTTTGATTGTGGTTTCGTTTGTGTTTTGTTACCCTGACCTTGCCTCATTTTTTTTTTTTTGGTAAATATCACTCCTGCTAATAAACACTCTTCCTGCACATGCATCCATCTACCGTCGCATACCTGACAGAATAAAAGTCTCTGTGAAACAGCGTCCTTATATGTGTGTGCTAATTGCACTCAAATCAGCATCAGGTGTTTCCCATAATGACTGGGTCCCAAGAGCTCCGAAGGATCCCCGAATGTAAATGGACTTTAAGTCTCGGTGAAGGTTAGGCTATGTCTCGCCACTGTGTTGATGAGGCTCCTGCAAGCATTGGGGATATGGATTCGAGACAAATACATCTCAAGAGGCTAGGCGAAGGTTCCCGGAGCTTTGGGAAGTATTCCCAAACCTATTTGCAAGTATTTGCCACTTAGTTTGCCAACGAAAACATCGTCACCAAATTTCAATGCATGTATTGAAATTTTTCACAACGTTTATGGCCATTCATGACACAGAGACGCACCAAAAAAAACAACATGCGAACCTCGGAGAACATTCACCGTGCATCGCACGATTGGTGGCGATGCTACCAATTTTTCGTCGCCAAGTATTCGCAAACCCATCGCGAGCTGTAGTGTGACCAGGGCCTTAAATGCAGTGCCACCTGAGGGATCAAAGGTCATGGGCGTTCAATATTGGTTTTCAGCCTTGCCTCTTACATGCAGAGATTTCTCTGGATTCTTTGAATCTTTTGATATTGTGGATTGTCGATGGTGACATCCCTAAATCCCTTGCAACTGTCTGTTGAGAAATGTTCTTAAACTGTTGGGACTATTTGCCCAAGCAGTTTTTCACAAAAGTGGTGAACCATGCCCCATCCTTGGTTGTGAACAACTGAGCCTTTCCAATTACCACTTAACCTGTTTACCTACAGAATGTTCTAAACAGGTGGGGTTTTTTGGGTTGTTTTTTTTTTTAAAGTCAAGTCAAGTCAAGTTTATTTGTATAGCACTTTTAACAATAGACATTGTCGCAAAGCAGCTTTACAGAATTTTAATGACTTTAATAAAGTGCAATAGACCTGGCTTAAATGCTAAATAAAATTGAAATCCAACATTGTGTGTGCAAATTACATGTCCAATGAGCTGTGTTTAAAGGGAGAACAGTAAGAGGCATAGAAAATATTCTTGTGGACCACCATATTGCACTATTCAAGCAAGAACTAGCCCAGGCAAGAACTTGATTTCAAGCTAGTCCATTACAATATCATGATCAACATTTTCATGAAATCCAGGCAGTCAGATGCAAGTGCAGAAGTTTTTAATAATAAAGCAAGTAAAAATGAACAAAAGATAGGGGGGGAACAGAAAACCACAGCAAGGCCAAAGTGGGGAGCAACGACCACAGTGAGGGCAGAGGGGGGAGCAATGAACATGGCAAAGCAAGGAGGTGGAAATGAACACAGCAAAGCAAGACCTCCAGCCAAGCTTGGGAGGTGGAGCGAAGTCCCCAGCTGAGCAGAGAGGGGAGGTGATGTCCTCAGTGGGGCAGGACGGGGAGCAATGTCCCCAGCCAAGCAGGGCGGAGGGGCAAAGTCCCCAGCTGAGCAGAAAGGTGAGTTGGTGTCCCTAGCTGAGCAGGGATACAGGGTGATGTCCCCAGCCAAGCAGGGAGGTGAAGAGATTTCCTCAGCTGGGCAGGATGGGGGGTGAAGTCATCAGTCAGGCAGGGAGATGGGAGACATCCCCAGCTGAGCAGGGACACATGGTGATGTCCTCAGTAGAGCAGGGTGGGGACATGGAGTCATCAGCTAGGTAGGGAGATGGGGTGATGTCCCCATCCAAGTAGGGAGGCAGAGTGATGTCCCCAGCCGAGCACGGAGGTGGTTTGATGTCCTCAGTGGGGCAGAGTGGAGGGCTGAAGTCATCTGCTGGGCAGGAAGATGGGGAGACCTCCCCAGCCAAGCAGGGAAGCAGGGTGACATCCCCAGCCGAGCAGGCAGGCGGGATGATATCCCCAGCAGGGCAAGGAGGAGGGCAACATCCCCAGCTGAGCAGAGAGGCGGAGCAGTGTCCACAGCCGAGCAAGGAAGTGGAGTAAGGAGCTGACATCCCCAGCTAAGCAAGGAGGTGGATATCCCCGATCTGGGCTTGTGCCCTCTCCTCTGACCATTTTTCTGCATTGCAGTGATGTTATTGCAATTGTTGGCTGGTTTTTTAAACTGCTGTTGGTTCTGCTTGAGAAGAAGGACCTGCTCTGCCAACTCCTGCCTTAGCATCAGCAATTCTGCTGCATCCATATTTAGGTGAAGCATTCTGTCCTGAAATCCAGGGAGTGGGATGCCCAGGAAGTGTGATGACATTTTATGAAGAACAAAACTATTTATTTAAAGACTTTATGTATCAACATTATATATATTCTATACAGTATATATTGTACATTGTGTGTCTGTAAAAAGCTGGAGCTATTTGCTTTGCAAGCTGTCATTGTACAGTGATGTGTATTCTTTGGCTGATTTTTAGCAATTTGCTAGAAGGCTCAAGATCACAAAAATCTGTCAATGAATGTACTGATTTTGCAAGACATCAGATTAGCAAGAGTTTTGTCAGACAAATGATTTCTGAATTCTGTCTTTATGTTACACATCATGCTAAATGCCCTTTCTACATCACAATCAGAATTTGTTAACACCAAAAGTAGCTCCATCAACTGGCAGAGCTCATTGAACCTCAACTTCTCTGTGCTTGTGGATTTTACTTTGGACAGATTCCCCAAGAATTCATCAATTGGCAAACTTATATAGTTTGGACAAGCCTCTCAAGGTTTGTTGACAGGTAATCCAAATGGAGCTGTTCTCTGGCATCTTCCTTCACCATATTTGGAAATCGTTCAGCCATAGTCACAGTCTGCTCTGGGCTCACTTCTTCTTGGCTCTCTGTATTGACCACTGAACGATTTTTCAAGATTTGCTCTGTCATTGGGAACTTCTCTAAGATTTTTGAAAGCTTTTCATAGAATGCTCTGGCATCTTTGATGAACTGCTGTGTCTTGTGAGAAGGGATCTTGTGTATTCATGGTTTTTAACTATCTAGCCAGATACCTAATAAAAAAGCTTTTCATCTGGGCTGTGAATTTCAGGTCTGTTCATGTCTATCTCCAAAATATTTTGTTCACTTAATACCCTTGGGTCAATAAATCTGGTTGCTATGTCATACAGAAACTCTCTCTTCCAACTTGTGGAGGATAGGTACCTTGTTTTGAAAAATTTTAATTTGCCAAAACTTTGTGTGACATTGTGTGTCTCACTCTTGGTCTCAAAATATGTCAGAAAGGCTGGACATTGGTGGAGTAAATGGTTCAATCTTTTGTCTGAAGAAAGTCAGAATGTAGGACAATGTTTTGTACTCTCTGCTGAGCAACTGTCAGGTTAAATTGAGGCGGGTGTAATCGCAGGAAGAGTTTGTTTATTATAACAACAATCAGGCATACAACTCCGGGGGTGGCACGGTGGTGTAGTGGTTAGCACTGTCGCCTTATAGCAAGAAGGTTCCGGGTTTGAACCTCACGGCCGACAGGGGCCTTTCTGAGTGGAGTTTACATGTTCTCCCCGTGTCTGCATGGGTTTCCTCCCCAATTTCCCCCACAATTCAAAGACATGCAGATTAGGTAAAATATCCAGCCAGTGTATACTTAGTGCCGGTCCCAAGCCCGGATAGATTGGGGATGGTTGCGTCAGAAAGGGCATCCGGTGTAAAAACTATGCCAAATCAAATATGTCACCGCTGTGGCGACCTAAGGGGAACAGCCGAAAGAAGAAGAAGAGGCATACAACTCTGATATGTTAGGCAGGATCAAAAACAGTGGATGAGTGAGGCACCAACAGACTTAGACTAGGCAAAGACAAAAGCGAAGATTTTGAAAAACAAAATATACTGAAAATTAAGGAAAAGAGCACGACATTTCAGTGGTGCTCGGACACCATTATCAAGCAAGTGTTTGTAAGCTAAGTGCTGTCTTAAGAAAAAGACAAAAGCAGAACCCAAAATACAAAACGAGAGTCAAGAACCAGAATAACAATAGTAACAGAAGGCTTGGTAAGGTCAGGTAAAACACACTGAACGCAATACTTCGCATAGTATTATAAGCACATGCTGATTGCGCTCTAATCCAGGACAGGTGCATGCAATTAGTCCTCGAGGTGCATGCTGCTCAGAGCGCAAATGCACGTGGACACGGGAGATAGTTCGAGGTGCATCTGGCATGAATGCATGTGGATGTGAAAGCAACACTGCAGAACCCTTGAAAGTCTTTAAGAGCTTCCCTTTGTTTAGAATTTTTCTCAAAGTAGTAATAGATGGCAATGAGCAGTTTTTTCAAGTGACACTGAGAGTCAAGTCCAGTCAACTGGAGACAACTCCAGTTTTCGCCCAGCAGTTTTGGCACAAATATTGATTAGATGGCTTGGACAGCCAACATTGTAAATATGAAGGGCTGCTGTCTTGGTTGATGAGCAAGCATAGTGTTTGGCTATGTCAGAGTTTTTGACATTTTCCTAAACAGCTTTCTGATGTGTTTGCACATCTAAAAATGCAGGTTGTGCTCAACCATGAAAGATGTTAAGTGCATCTCTGCTCTTGTGAACTTTTCTGTCAGACTGATGAAACAATTGTGAAATACTAGAGCACCCTTCCCTGTGCTTGACCTTCCCATCATACTGTGGTGAATAAAACAAATAACATGCATCATATCAATTTGTATCCGTCATTGTCTTATGTATAAATATTTGTTCAGTGGCTATATCTGTAATTTTATCAGATGTTTTGCTTCTATAAAGCACTTTGCATATGTAGAAAATGTGGTATTATTATTATTATTATTATTATTATTATTATTATTATTATTATTAATAATAATAATAATAATAATAATAATATTACTACTACTACTAAATCCAACAGGGATATTAGGGGGATATTATGGGGGCCAGGCACCTGGGACTTTGTTATATTTCTGTTGAAGACCCAAGAGCTCTGTGGCAGAGCAGAGGCATCTTTTGCCCAAAATGAGGCTTTTTTCAAGCAAAAATACATCTTATCCCGCACCCTGTATCTCCATATCTGTATAGCATACAGAGGTGGGGCTGGAGTTGTTGTAAAGCCAAGAAGAAGCTCTTTAAGAGGGTTCAATTGGAGTGCTCATCCGCTGCTGCCCTCCAGAGCTATCAGTTCGTGAACCACCAAAGACTACGTCCCACTTTTATGGCAGGGTGGCAGAACCAGGGCGCATGCACCCCCTGCCACTCAGCCAACCCGGCGCACTCGTTGGGGGCCTTCCCGGCAGTTTCCCCATTGTATGGAGGTATGGTTGTGCTGTTTATCATGCAATTGTGTGCCGTTGGGGTTTTAGCAGGTGGAAGCGACAAACGGGTGTCAAGCATTCGACATGTGGCTGGTATATTGGAACAAGAGACGCGCCTGGTATAGGCACCTGCCCAGCCTTCTCGAAGGCCAGTCATGGCAGTTCCTCCCTGCCCTGTGCATTCACCTCCAACTGGGGGGGGAAAGAAAAACACACACAGCAGTGGGGGGAAGGACACTCTTCCTCCTACCCCATTATTTTGTTTCCTGATTAGTGAGTGACTTATCAGATGGAGATGTAGATGGCCAGTTCTTGCTCACAGTAGGCCTGAAAAATGACAACTGGCAGCCCCCCTTCCCTGTCTCGGGCAGGGGTGGCCTGCTTCAGGGGCGGATCCAGGAAAATGGGGAGGTGTCAACTCAGTAAGGCTGGGGGTCCGGAAGCTCTGCAGTTTTTAAATGCCTGGAGATGCATTTTGAGCTGTCAGAAACATGTTGTAAATGAAATCTCTTAAAGAAAATTACCATATCAAAAATATGTTTTAAAAGTAGAAACTTTCAAAACAATTTTATTAGTCCCTGAAAATGATATAGTCAGAGTTGCAGGTATATGCATAGAACATAATTACAACTGATATATGGTAATATTTATGAAATTTGCGTTGTCATATAATGCATTACCACATGACACACTACGGTATAGTACACTGACCACAAAACACCTTAGATCACTAAATTATTACTATTTTAGCAGCTGCAATCTGAGCACCTGCTCAAGACATTCAGTGTACATATAACACTACGTGTACGTCTTGCCTCTTGGCTTGCATTCCCTTCCCTGTCTTGACTGTCAGTATCTGTTGCACAAAGTATAATTATACTTATGGTTATAAGTTATAGACATGAGTACTATTAGGCCCCGATATGATATAATAATAGATCTATTATAGTACCGGTACAGGCCTAGCCTATTATAGGCTTTTCAATACTTCCAAATCCGCCACTGCCAGTGCCAGTGCAATGTCTTTCTCTGACCATGGGCCTGGGTAGTTTACCACATTTTGAATGGCCTACAATTCTAAGACCCAAGAACGGCAAGATAATATATTGTGATGTGGAGGAAATATTATAAATGTTGATAAATATAAATTCAGGAATAAATACTTACATTTTCTTGATGATGGAAGCAGATTTTCTTCAGAGTCATTGCAAAAATCAACATCTCTCACAGACCTATCCAGCCGCTGTCGTAAAAATTAAAGTGAGGCTCACCCCCAAAACGGCACGTGTACCATGTACATACACAGGGTATAGTAAGTACAGGGATACCCTATTAATGAATACGAGCAGTAGCCGGACAGCCGACCCGTGTGTGTACGCAGTAAGCCTGCTGCAGCATCTTATCATTTTGGCTTGTGAACATGCATGCTAACGATACCATAAACATAAAAGGATGGCGCACACCCTTTACATGTAGTCTACAGTGCAGTCCAGGAATACAGGATGTTATTATATAGATGCATGAAGTTCCCATGCTCTGTTAAAATCCAACAGGACTCGCCCAGCTTGCTTTTCACTGCATTCATGTCACGAGCGAAAAAACCTAAAGTTAAAACCTACTATTAAATGTAAATTTATACCATAAACGCCCAAATATCAAGCAGTTGTGACTTGTAGTTGCTGAGAAAAGTGTTACGAAAAGTTTGTAAATCCATGCTATATGTTTCGTAAATACATTCAGTCTGTAAACAGGAAGTTGATGTGCAACAGACCTGAAAATGGTATACATAGTATAGAACCCCAAGCTGAAGTTTGGTACCAAGTGGCTAGGATTTGTGGTTGTTGAGAAAAAGGGTGTTTCAGACGGATGGACGGAGGTAAACCAGTATATACACACACACACACACACACACACACACACACACCCCTCCCCCCCCCCCTTCGGAGCAGGGGCATAATAATAATCACTGGTGTATTAACAACCAGATGTCAAACAGGTCAAGGAAGAAACACAACTACAGTTGATGACAAACATTGTGATAGCAGTGAAGAAAAACCCAAAACAGCAGTCAGTGGCATCACCAACAACCTCCACAGCGCAGGGGTATCACAAGGTGTCACAGGAGCAGAAATATAGAGGCCATACTACAAGATGCAAACCACTCATCAGCAGTAAGTCTCAGAAGGCCAAGATTAACCTCTACCACAGTGATAGAAAGGCCAAACTGTGGAGAAAGAAAGGATCTGCTCATGATCAAAAACATGAGCTCATCGGTCAAGCACTATGGGGGTAGTGTCATGGCTTGGGCTTGCAGGGTTGCGTCTGGAACGGTCTCACT
>JAODTV010000011.1:20758595-20768822 GCA_025399955.1 Galeichthys feliceps
CTATGCACACTCCAGATTTCTGTTTTTTTCATCTTAATTATTGTTTGTGTCACAATAAAACAACAATTTTCACCTTTTAACTGGAAGGTATGTTGTGTAAATCAAATGGTGATTATATAAGCATATACAGTATATATAACACAGCTTGCTTATGATGTCAAATTGTAAACGTAAATTGATTTAGTTAATTAACTAATCTTAAATTATAATTTTTCATAAAGTTCACGAGAAAATTTACAAACATTAAATAAATTATTGCATCATTCAAACCTGCACCTCACCCGAGAGGCTCCTGATCGAGTCTGTGGTTGGTTGTTCTTAAAGCCCTGCCCACACTGCCCCAGACTCACCTGTCACTCAGACAGATTGACAGGTAAAGTGTTGGGGTGAGTGCAGTGGTGTTGATCTAAATCCCAACTTTCTCACACGGCTCTTGCAGGGAAAGCGGAGTGTGTGTGTGAACACTTTCCCTAGAAGTAAGTGCACTCGAAACCTGCCTGCATGATACTGATCCAGGTGCACTTCAAACCTGATGATGGAGTGCACTCGCAACATTCTGGAGTGATTGATTATAAGGGTTCTTTAGCAGAGGACCGTGTTTTAATGTGAGCGTCGCTCACCTGCATAAATCATGGAGATAGATAAATAAATACACGTTTTATTTTAATATTCACTTCAAAGGAGCTGCAAATATAGAAATCTCCCATAATGCACTACAGCCTGCACTGTGGCGTTCAGGGGTATAGAGCATGTTATTGATACGGTTTGTTTACTGCCTGCTTTTGCCACTCAGACTTGGCTGATGTGTGTAATCTCTGTAAACACCTACACAGAAAAGTTTTACTGTTTCTGTTCCTTATATTCTGAATTTACCTGAGAAATAAAACAGTTTGTGAGAACCTCTCCAGCCCTGCCCCTTCATAGACCACACCCAATTCACAGGCCACGCCCCTTAGCCAGGGTTATTTAGGTAATGTTAAATGGTTAATATTGTGAGGTTTGGCAAATACCAGGTGTAACTAACACACACACACACACACACACATTTATGTACTTGCACCATGGTAACATGAAGTGTGTGTGTGTGTGAGAGAGAGATTTTAAAGAGATGTGTGTGTGTGTGTGTGTGTGTGTGTGTGTGTGTGTGAGAGATATATCATTATAACTGTTGTGATGCATGTGTGTAAAGGTAGTGTGTGTGATTTAAGAAGTTTGTGTGAGATTTTGGAGAGATGAGTGAGTGAGAGATATTTTGTAGAGGTGTGTGTGTGTTGAAGCTGGCTTTATTCCCTCCACCTGCTTCAATGAGCTAATTAACCTCTGCCAGGTGGTTAAGGGGCGACTAATTAAACCTGCGTCTCCATGACGATGTGACCCTCCATCACATTCATATGCACTGGAGTGTTAATGAGCTGTAATTTGCTCGGTCACTGACATACACACTGGGTATTGTCCAAAAGTTTAAGCACCACACTCTCACTCATTATCCAGCTGTGGGGCTTGACGTGAATTTTAAACGAACTCTTTTACATTTTACTGGTTATGTTTAGAATAGTTTATTATTTATACAATTTATATTGAAGCAGGAGTGTAGTAGAGGTGTGTGTGAGAGAGAGAGAGCGAAAACAATATTGGAGATCAGATTCTTATTGCCAGATTAAAACAATTATGAAATACAATTAAGTCATACAGAATTATTATTGTTGTTGTTATGGATGTGTTTTTAGGAGTATAGTGTAGAAATAAAGCCGTGAGGAGAAAAGACGTTTCTTTTTGGCTAAAGCGGCTTTGAGCACCACTGTGGATCATCTGCTGATTTGCTTTGAGGAGATGTCGTGTTTTTGGGGAAACAGTGTCTGGTCTCGGTTCCTTTTCAGCTTTAATCACACCAGAATACTTCACCATGCATCTAATTGAGTAAGAATTTACAGAGAACCACAAACTGAGCTATCTGTGTGTCACTTCTGATTTCACCTTCATAATTAGCATAACTACAAGTTTTTAAAAAATATATTTTTTTCAAAATGACTAACTGTAAAAGACACAGTTAATAATCTGATGCATTGTCCCCAAACCTTTTACAATCGCAGGTGTTGATTAATTCTCTAAAGTCCATTCACTGTTGTTAATCTATAAACATAAATTTGTGTAATTTTAAATAAATAATTTAATAAATGTGGACTGAGTTGTTGGTGGAATGAGATGTGTACATCAGATGTAACCTTACACAACGTGTGTGTGTGTGTGTGTGTGTGTGTGTGTGTGTGTGTGTGTGTGTGTGTGTGTGTGTGTGTGTGTGATGCAATTCAAAATTTGAGAGAGTGTGTAAAGGAGAACGAACTACAAACTTTATTTTTAAACGTGATGAAACTCAAAGCAACATGAGTTTTTATATTAATTAAAATTCACCCCAAATGACCTAAATCTGTTTTTAGGCATATTTTTCATGAAGATGTTCCTTGTTTTTTTAAATAACCCAGACACACAACATGATCAAACACGACAAATAAACACACCACAGCAAACAGAACACAGCTTGAAGCCTTGCATGGAAAATTTCCTAAATATAAAATGTTGCGAGTTCAAAGTGGGAACAGTGCAGAGTTAGGCCAGCTCCCCTTAATATTCTTAATATTCTCAATGTTCAAATATTCAAATACTCAGGCGTAAAAATCTGGCAGCAGTGGATTCTGAACCTCCCACACACTGCACTCCAAAACCCTGCAAGAAAAATAAAAAGCTGGAAACCAGCTCAGCCTGAAGCCTCGTGCCTTTACACATTCATTTAAATAATTTATTTAGTTTATTTAAATGTCAGGAAGCATTCTGAGGGCGCGCGCTTGATTAAAACGGTGCAGCAGAATCTATATCCTACCGTTACACATTAAAAAATCACAAGGAGCAGAATCCAATCAACAAAAATGACGTGAAAGAAACAGATTCGATTCTGAGACTTTTACTTCAGCGAGAATCCAAACTAAGCAGAAACACTAAAAAAAATCAGAATCAACTGTGAACAAAGAGTTCTAAAAGGAGTAAAGTCTAATCCAAGAACAGAACTATTGATTAGAATAGTGTAGAGCAGGGGTCTCCAACGCGTCGCTCGCGAGCTACCAGTAGCTCGCCGCCCCTTTCCAAGTAGCTCGCCAAAGGGCTAATGAATCGTACATAAATTTGAAAACTTAATTGGTCACTCGGCAAATCTACTTAAATTTATATCCAATCAAAATTCACAGTTGTCCCGCCCCCTTCCAACACAAAATGATTATTTGCCAATTAGCTGTCAATCAAAAAGTTGCGCTGCTGTCAACCTTGATGAGTCAGTGGTGATGTGAGATGAGCAGGAGTCATGATGGCGACAGGTGTCCAAACCAACAAGAGGATAAAAACGTACCATTTTCACCAAGAGTGGGAAACAGAATTTTGTTTTACAAATGTTAACGACAAGTGTGTGTGTCTGATCTGCGGTGCCAGCGTGTCGGTCGGTAAAAGGTGTAATGTGGAGCGCCATTTCACCAAAGTCCACGGCAACTTTTCGCGGGACTTTCCTGCGGGTAGCAGTCTACGAAAAGACAAGATAACGGAGCTGAAGACAACGCTTCAAAGACAACAGTCTCTGTTCACCAAACCGGCGAAGAAGGCCAATTCAGCAACAGAGGCTTCGTTTAAAGTGGCGCACATTTTAACGAAGCGCAAAAAGCCGTTCACCGATGGCGGGATTGTAAAGGAGGCCATGACCGCGGTGGCTGAAACGTTATTCAGGGACCATAAAAATAAGACAGAAATTTTGTCTGCTATTGCCGATGTACAGCTTGGTGCTAATACCATGGCAAGGAGAGTGTCTGCGCTGTCTGCGGATGCGGTAAAACAGCTGGAATCGGACATGAACAGGTGCAAATGGTTCTCTATTCAGTGCGATGAGTCTGTGGACTGCAGTGATACAGCCCAGCTGGCTGTTTTCATTCGGATGGTGTTTGATGACTTTTCCACCAAAGAAGAGTTTTTGACCTTACTCCCACTGAAAACTACAACCAGGGGAGTTGATATTTACAATGCAGTAAAGGACTACTTTGTAGAAAAAAAGATCCCTATTGAAAAGCTGGTGTCTGTAACAACTGACGGAGCACCTGCAATGACGGGTCGTCACTCCGGATTTATTGCGCACTGCAAAGCGGACCCGGACTTTCCTAAGTTTCTGAACTATCACTGCATCATTCACCAACAGGCTATATGCGCAAAAGTTATGGGATTTGACCATGTCATGACGCCTGTTATCAGGATCATCAATTCCATTCGAGCAAAGGCAAAACAACACCGGAGCTTCAAGCTGTTCCTGGAGGAATGCTCTGCGGAGTATGGGGATCTCCTCCTCCACACTGAGGTCAGATGGCTAAGTCGGGGGAAGATACTACAGCGCTTTCTTTCCTTGCTGGGTGAAATCAAGGCCTTCATGGAAACGAGGGAGGAGGACACCACCCTATTATCTGATGCAGAGTGGCTACTTGATCTTGCTTTCCTGACCGATGTAACTGAGAAAATTAACCACCTGAACCTACAGTTACAAGGCAAAGGTAAAAATATATGTGATATGATCAGTGCTGTCAAGGCGTTCAGTGCAAAACTGTCATTGTACATTCAGCAAGTGAAAAACAAAAGATTTCAGCACTTCCCCTCTGTCTCAAAGATGCTGGACAGTCACACAGGTGCAGCCAGCGTTTTAAATGTTTCCAAGTATTGTGACCTCTTGTCAAGGCTTGGACAGGAGTTTGCTGACAGATTCAATGACTTTGAGAAACTTGAGCCCTGTGTGACATTTATGGCCAACCCTTTCATGGATGTGGACATAAGTGAGATTTCAGGACAGATGGCTGAACTTTTCTGTGTTGATCCTGTGGAAATGGAAATGGAGGTTATAAACCTTCAAAATAATGTGCAGTTGAAGTCTCAGCAGCATTCACAGCATTTCTGGAGCTTGGTAGAGCCAGATAACTATGAGAATCTTCACCAAGCAGCTCTGAAAATGTCTGCTTTGTTTGGGTCTACATACCTCTGTGAGTCAGCTTTTTCTGACATGAATGTCATGAAATCAAAGCTCAGAACGAGACTGACAGATGAACATTTAAATGACTCCATAAGAGTGAACTTAAGTGGATACACTCCAGCATACACCTCTCTTGTTGACTCCTTGCAGTGTCAGTCATCTCACTAGCTAAGAAAGACTGAACTTCTGAACACACACACACACTGCTCAGTATTGAACTGAACTGAACTGAATGCAATCTCAGCCATTTACTCATGATTTTTATTGTGAATGCAATTTTTGTTCTTTATGTGGACTTTGGGACATATAATATAGATTTCATCAGATTTCGCCATTTAGAATATACTGATATATTGATTGATGATTTAAAAGGTTGTGTTGGGTAAAGTGTTTGATTCTTCGTTTGTCGAAATTGTAAGTGATCCTTAATAACATTTCATTTTCAGATGTCTTGGTGCATGTAAATAGTTTTGTGAAGTGTGATACAGTGACATGGACAGATATAACAATGATAAGTGAATAAGTAACAATATCTGTATTTGTAATAATAATAATAATAATAATAATAATAATAATATTTTTGTGATGTTTTAATACAAAATGTGAGATGTGGACACCAACATTTTGTAAATGTTCAGGCAAAGAAAGCTTATTGAGTTTGTTTGTTCGAAATGAGCTATGAGAATAAATGTTACAAAACATGAGTAGCTCTCGGCTATTTTTATTTTGTAAAAGTAGCTCTCAGAGGAAAAAAGGTTGGAGACCCCTGCTTTAGACGGTCCAGGATATGAAGTTTGCCTTCGACGGTGTCATGTCCGCACGCGTCTGCGCTTGGCGTGCGCAGCGGCACGCCTCGAACTGCTACTCATGTACATGCGCGCAGCACCATTAGAACTAATTACCATGCACCTGTTCTGGATTAGAGCGCAATCACAGCGCATGCTTACACAGACTTTGCAAAGTATACATGCTGTACTTTGTCTCACGTTACCAAGCCTTTTGTAGCACTGTGTTGATATTCTGGCTTCCGACTCCATCTTGTATTTTGCCCTTTGTCTCCGTCTGTGCCTCGCTTGACCATTGCCTGTTTCTCGACTCTGATTTTTGATCACTGATTTGGATTTGTTTGCCAGCGTGGTTTTAAATAACTCTTCCAGCGATTACATCTGGCTATCGCCTGCATTTTCTGACAGACGGAGAGCATCTTACGTTTATGAGTCACCATGACAACAGTGTTTACGTAGTAAAGACTCGAGTAAAACTGCTTTAGCTCATAAAATAATGTCGTTAAGGGATTTGGGATTTTTTGAAGTCAGTGATCACTGTTCTTGATAACTGTTTGTGACTGACACCAAAGCGAGGCTCGTTAAGCCTTTGTTTTATGGGGTTAACACGTATTATTAACTTGACTGCGGACTTTGTTACTTATTGTTTGTGTCTGGTGGGAAGAGGAGCGCATGGCTCAGTTATTTTTTTTTTTTGAAGACTCCGACTCATTGTCATTAAAGGCGGGGGACACAAACTTAGTTCGTTATATGTGAAAGTTCATAGTAAGAGAGGTCGTTATGGCAGGGATGAAGTGTATGAGAAATAAACTGTTCATAGGCAGAATTTTCATTGTGGAAATTTTCATACACACCTGGCACAGGCAGTGCTTCCTCATCATCGTCATCCGGGGGTGGAGGCCCTGGTGGGGTTCGAGGGCCTCTGGGTTGTGGTCTGGGTGGGCTGCCATTAAAATGCTCCTCGTTATCCCACTCTGACACACAAACACAACAAGTACACAACATGAAAATAGAAACAATATATACTGTTACAACAGCTTTTTCAACCGTACTTTCCATTTACATTCCTTTAAAGAAATAGAGCCTCTAATTAAAACAGTCGGGTTTATTTCTAACACTATTGATGCATGTGTAAATAACAGATACACTCACCATGTTTGACATTCCGCTTGGAGGCAGGTGTCTGCTGTTGCGGCGGTGGTGGAGGGGGTGGGGGTGGAGAATCGCGCTCGTGGCCATGTGAGCGTTCAGCTGTGCCGTACACCGCCAACGTTAGGCATGTATACCAGCCTCGCAGCACCAACCCGTCTGTATTTATCTAAACAAGACAATCAATCAAGGTCAAGTTGATTAACCATCTCACAAATTACACATACCTGTAAAACCCATACTGTAGCCGGCAGGTCTAAATTTGGCTCACTGGTTCCCTGTAACCTACTGAAAAGTCTGTCTTGTGCACCAATTCTCTGGATCTTCATGATTAGCAAATCCTTTTAAGGTAAGGACATGAACATCACAAAGACAGCAGAAAGTTGAACTTCTCCATGCAGCTGCTGCTGCTCAGTGACAATTATGGCATGAAATCATTACCATACCATTGTGTAATTTGATGTTTGTTTTTTGTTTGAGTGTTTTGTCCGCCGGTTGTGGCGTAGCTCCGGACCCAGTTTTGGGCGTCGGTTTCCTTCAGGCCTTGGTCCGCCGTTGGTGATGCCTGTGCTCCTTGCTATGGACTGCAGTGAGCTCATTGCTCTTTTAACATCAGGGTTTCTGGCACGGTGTTCCGAGTGATATTGCCCGGCAGCGTCGCAACAGCTGTGCAGGCGGTGTGGGATTTATCTTCGTGCACCTTTTGGTGGGTCTGTGGTAGCTACGCCATTGGAATTACACCCTGACCCTCTTTTAGTGGACTTCCCCCCCAAATCGTAAAGCAACCTTGGGTGTGAGAAAGGCGCTATATAAATTGAACTAATTATTATTATTATTTCTTATTAGAAAGAACCAGCATGAAAACACTGATCACAAACAGACAGGAGTTAAAAGCTGGAAAATGGGAAAAACTTGAACCTATTGCATTGTGTACTGGGCTATATTTGACATTTATCAGTAAATAAAATCAGTTGCTACCATCCCTGACTAGACGTGAGCTATCCGCTCAGAAATTCTAGCATTTTCTCATCTATATAATGCCATTCTACACATATAAAAGCAAGGTCATATTTCTTTTTGTTGCTTCATTTCTTCCTCATTGTGAATATATTCAGAGTTGCAATATGAAGGCAATGTGGGAACATGTCAGACTGAATACTCTGTGGATCACCACCACGCTCAAAAGAGGAAAATATAATCTATGCTGTAACATCACGTTCCCTCTCTAAACGGGAACACATCGGGTCTAATATGCACACGTGTAATTCTCCTCTTACACTACATGTCTAACAACATGAATTATGTTTCGTCTGTTAACTGCAACGTCTGATTCTGACAATATCTGATCTACTATTTGAGAAACACTTTCCTTTCGTGGGGTAAGGTGAAGGGAATTATTTGAAGCATGCAAACAAATCATGTTTTGCATAGACATCCTAGAGCTGGAAAGTCCAGTCTGTGTAGAATATGCTGATTTGGAGTAGATGAAGGATGCCACGAGAAACGATTATTAAAGCACAAAGGCTTTTTTTCACATCTACAAACATGCCGCCCTGTAAACCACCATGTAGAAAAGAGAAATCATAAAAATGTACTTAAGGGAGAGAATATTAGGCAAAGAAGCAGTCGACAAGTCTCTCACCTTTCCACTGGGCCTGAAGACAATTGATTTATTCTCATCGTACTCCAAGCTAGGGAAAAATAAATGACATGTATAAAGTTAGGGATAAGATGAGGGCCTTTGGGGAAAAAAAGTGTACAAAGAGTTGAAAGGAGAGAAATATTTTCAAGTGGAAATTCACAACTATTAAATTAGTGGATAATAGTTGTGACTGTTGGCATTTATAAAAGTGTATGCACTGTTGTGTTGGGTGTGTGTGTGTGTGTGTGGAGTACCTGCCCAACCGGTCAAACACTGGGGTGCTGGGTTTGGACACATTGTTAAAGAACAGGTCCAACTGGAATGCATGAGGAGCAGTTTCTCTGAAAAAACACACACACGCGTCACAACTCAAATCCAGGTCTGGCGACGCCCCAGCACTCACATGCACTTTCCAATGGTTTGCCGTTGACATGAACATCATACGTTCGACTCGCACACCAATACAATACAATACAGCTACACTGGCAAAGACCTTAGCGCTAATTCCCTGTAATCCCTATCCAAATTCTTCCTCAGATAAGTAATGAATGAATACATTTATTCTTTCTAAAACATGTTTGAAAGCAGTGCAGTGCTTCTCTGAACCCACATAGTACCCAGCAGTGAAAGTACAATACATAGCAATGTTTGAACTCACAAACAGAACAAAACATGCGCTTGATGAACAATATATAAAAGGCATAACCAATTTATCCCAGTGCATACTTCATACTTGGCATAACCAAGTAAAACGAACTGGGATCAAATTTTAGCATCCCTAAATCTAAACGGTTGATGAGGGAAAGTAGACACGGTGAGTAGAACAAGCAATTGAGAAGACAAACGCACAGATAGGCGAGTCATAACTGAAAGCAGGAGAATACGGGGTGTGGTGCATGTGATACCTAAGAAGAGTGAGAACAGTAGAAATGAAGACACACAAAAAGCCCAGTCCTGTTCCTCCGCTGTGTCTTTCAGCTAAAACTATTCAAGTAACCACAATGCTTACTTACTTTGCAAGCTAAAGAAACTAGACTAACTGTAATTCTGAAGGCTGCATAAAATTCCTTGTCTTGGATACACTGCAATTTACGTCTGTCATGTGTCCTATTATGTTATGACGTGTGAGAACAATGAAGGGGGAAAAAAACATTTGATATATAAATTCATAGTCAAATCAATCTAAGAGTTCATTATTTATATGACTAATTTAATAGGAAAATCAATTTGCGTGTGATAATGACTCGGGTCTGAACGATTATGTACTTTATAAAAAAAATAAAAATAAATAAATATTATATATATATATATATATATATAAATAATTTTCCCTCATCCTGGAGATCGCTAGTTCGAATCCAGGCTGATGCACACAGCCATCCGTGGCCGGGAGTCCGGGAGAGCTGATTGGCTGGGCTCTCACAGGAGGGAGGCATATGCTCGCTTCCCTGTCACTCAATGAGATCGCTGGCCAATCATGGGCGTCTGTGAGCGCATGCATACAAGGGGGCAGGTGGCACTTTCCTCCGAGTATGTTAGGCTGTCCCGGAATATGCATGCGCCGCAGCTCGAAAAGATGCGGACGGCTAGCATCGTGTGTCACGGAGGAG
>JAODTV010000011.1:21412264-21423913 GCA_025399955.1 Galeichthys feliceps
CTCTCGAGGTTTCTTCCTCATGTAGTCAGAGGGAGTTTTTCCTTGCCACCGTCGCCACAGGCTTGCTCATTGGGGATCGATAAAATTAGCTCATGTTTAAAGTCACTAAAATTCTGTAGAGCTGCTTTGCGACAACGTCTATTGTTCAAAGCGCTATACAAATAAACTTGACTTGACTTGACTTGACTTGACTTGACTTTAATGTATGTAATTATGCCACTTCATTACTCAGTTATGATCTACTGGATGTGGATTGGACTCATTTTAGATGTACACAAATCCTAAAACTATGGCGCTCTAATTAAGACAGACTTATTATAAAGAAGCTCAGTCTATATTGGTGTTATGGATATAGACAGTTTACTAAAAATATATTTCCATGTAGTTACAGATAGCTGATTTATTTAGTACTTTGGTCATTGTGGTCATCTGTACAGTACGTAGATCCCCTGTCTATGAACAAAGCCCAGGGACACAGATGGACATCAGATTTTTTTTCTTTTTTAAATGATTGTTATTATGATCATGCATCCCAATTACAGCTAGATGAAGAATCAAGTCGAGGTGATGAATACACGAATTAGGAAACAATTAGATGGATTCAAATTCCACATGAAAAGCGGAGAGAGGGATGAAAAAGAGAAGGAAACGTGGATGTATGTGAGATGGAGAAATACAGGGAGGGGTGAGTTGGGTATCAGTACTTGGCAGTCTCTGAGTATCTCAGGTTCTCTCCGGCCTGGAAAAGCGGTCGATATTTAATTGTTATTGCTAGCATGGAACGCACGGAAGCGGTGCCTGTACGAAAATTTCTCATTTATTTGGTATTCTTGTGTTCTCTCTGCTTCTCCCTGCTCCCCCCTCTCCGATTTAGAAGAGCACTAGAAATGTTGGTTGGGGGTATTTAGACACTTTGAGGTGGAAAGAAAGAGGGGGTAGTAGGTGATAGGGACAGCAGGGGGAAAAAAATACAAGTTTTCGTCGATAGACACACTGTGTCCCCCTTAAGCACTCGCACCTCGCACCCCTCCTCCGTCCTCGTCCCTGTCTCCAACAGCCCTCCCTTACATCACCCCAACCTGTATAATACCCCCACCTGTCCAAAATGAAAAATCCGTCATTTTCCATCAAACGTCCAACCAAATATTATCTACACTCCATTTCTAGAGATCGAACCTTATTTAGTTCGAAGGGATTCGCCATCTGTTTTCAAATTTCATTCCACGGCGAACTTTATTTTCTCTGACTTTGGACAAAATTATAACCCGATCGATCAGCAATCTGCCCACCGTCTATATATTTTCCGAGGCGGATTCCCTTTTCTGCTGTCAGTCGCTGCTCAATTTGTTTCTGCCGCTGGTACGAGCTCTGCGCACTCGGTATCGCCAAGAGCCTGAAAGTTGCGCGCCAGCAGTTTGATGCAGAGGGTCGCATCCCACACCGAGTGCTACTCCACTCTCTCTCCCTCTCTCTCTCTCTCTCCTTCCCTTCCTCCAACTCCCTCTTTCACACTTTTCCTCTCCTCGGCTCTCACTGACATGTTTCCTTCCCTCCTCCTCCTCCTCCTCCTCCTCCTCCTTTGCTCCGTGCGCTCTTACGCGTGACTCGCTTTCACTGAGCGCTCTCCCGTCCTCAGACTTCGCAAAACCTGTCGGGTAGGCGACATGTCATTTCACTCTCAAAAGTTATGCTTTTTTCAAGGTCACGTTCTCATTGCTTAGCTTTGATTTAGTTTGCATTTGTAGCCTATCTTCTTCTTTCTTTTTCTTTTTTGCCATCTGCAAGATAACGCCAAGTGTTTGTATCCTATTTCTGTGCGTGTTGCATGAGATGTACACTGACATCGGACAATTCAAGTTGTGCGTCAAGATGATTTTTTGTGGTTTCTAGTTGGTTTGGGGGCTGCAGACCAATTCGGGACCCCGGAAATCCGAGTGCAAAAAGACCGAGCCAATGTGAGGACGCAGCGTCAGGTGAGTGTTTCCCTTTCCTTCTTCCCACGGGACCCTGAAAGTCTGGTGCATGTGTGCTGGATCATACACTACAGGTCTTGTCTTGCTTTTCTTTTCTTTTCTTTTCTTTTTTTGCACAAGGCATTTGGCTTGGTTTAAACCATTTTTTATTTCAAGGATTTGCCTAGTTTTTAAAAAACTGGGCAGCTTTACAAATGTACTTTGCCTTGGGAGGAATCTAACACTGTAGTAGTCCATAGGGCGCACAAAGGGGAGTGAAGTAAACACAACTGGAGATGCTGGGTGATATATGGTGCAGTTGTCCCTGCATTGATTGTTTTGTTTGGAGCTAATTGTCGTGGCAGATAGATAGATAGCCTGTGCATATCTCTGGCGTAAAATATGACTGTATACACTTGAAATGTTGACAGTGATAATCTTTGTTTGTGTAGTTTGAAGGTGTGGGTGGACGCAAAGTAAAAAGTGCACTGAGCTGGACAGCCACTTTAGTCAAACATTCATATTTACTCATCAGAAAACATAGAGGCTAGGCATGGTCTCATATGAAAATCAACCATGCTGGTCCTGTCGTTCAGTTAAACCAGTGTTCCTTTTTTTTTTTTATTCATTGCCAAAAAGAAACTTTGCAATTAGTAAGGATCATTTACCGAATACTATTAATGTTGTATTTCTACACTGTGGTACAGTATTAACAGGATGTCATACACATTGTCTGCATTATAGTTTAACTTGGCACTTTGAACTTGGGCACGTAAAGATACCAAATTCCTACTAAGCACATACGGCTTTTAATATTATAAAAGCCCTGCCCCATTGAGACTCAAACACACAAACATCATGCCTCATTATCCAATCTGCATCCACTGCCAAAATGATGTGACAGGCCATTCAATCAGTAATTAATTAATTCTTCTCAATCGGCTTTTTTGACTTTCTAAAGTTCCAAGTAAAAGGAATTAATACTGAAAACGACATCTTAGCCTTCGTGAGTAGTGCGTGTAATGATTAAGAGGCTTCCTCTGAATCTGGTTCTTTGATTTAAATGGCCTGAGTGTGTCCTGCACTTTGGGACTCATAAACTAAGCCTTGCAGTCTGAAGCTCATACACTATAAGCACTGCTCAGCACCTCGTCTTTGGAAAGATTCATATCGTCTTAGTTGAAACGAGATTGCATTTAGTTTAGAACTTTGAAAAAGTTTTCAATGTCATTGCAAGTTAAAAGTGTAAAGCACTACTGAACATATAGATAATCTACAGCCATCTTAGTGAATTAAATATGTTAGTTTTAGATGAATATGAATGAAAGCAATATGCTGGGTTTTAGTTGCTATGTCTATATGCTACGCTCTTGTGGCACCCTCTATTAACCCTGCGTTTCACAACTGAGCTGAAGTTAATTTAGCTACATTAAACCACACTCTGCTTCCTAAAGTGCAAAAGTATGCTTAATTACCCACAATTAAACGCATGCGCTAACGTGAAAATTACTCTGATATGGAATAAAGTGACATGGGCAAGTGGAAAGCAGATTCATATGAAGTAAGTTCTTAGGTCGGTGATGTTGGTTAACATGGATGATGGATTAACTGTGTCAGAAGCAAAACATGTAGGTTAAACTCTACGACCCTTTTGAAAGCATAGAATGCTTTGTCAATTTTTCCACATATTCCCATGATTGTATTGTTTTAAATAGATATATAATTTGGAAATAAAGATAGCCTATGAAAGCAAATGTGTTTTCTTCCCGTATGTTACTTGACACCTTACTAGAAAAAAATGAAATTGTCAGACACAGCCGAATGCTATACTGCTATACATAGATGTTTTAGGTGTCGACTCTGCAGTCAGTGAACCTTTTTGTAGATGTGTGTTTTTGGTTCGGTTGTCATAAAAACAACAAAGGTCAACTGTAAATCAGATATAGTTCTGTAAGACACTGGAAACAAAGTCCTTGTATTGCTCTGTAGTTCTAAATGGAATCACCCAGTTCCTGGCCTCTTGTGTGAAATCGGTGATTTCAACAGTCCTCCATAATGAAAATGGGTTTTCCTGGAATTTAATCTTTGACATATGTTCATAGTATCTGAATAGGCCTTCGATATAAAACCAAATATATCTTAAGTTGAATTATCAACAGAAGTCTTTGGGCTCACAGAGCACTGAAAAAATATATTGTTTTGTAAAATATTTTTATATCTGTTTATCCTAGAATGAAAACTCAAGCTTTCTTTGCACTGTAAAACATCCTATGGAATTTTACTAAATTAATATACTCAAGAATTTTTATTTTACTGACAAACATACTTTATGCTTTAGCTCTGGAGTAAGAGTCCAACTTGGACAACAATAGTCAGTTTGAGATAATTGTAAGCAGTGGTAGTAATAACACCAGGACCAACAGTGATAACAATTAGATTTGATTTCATTTGAGGATGCCTCCACAGCTGCTACCCCTGCCCCCTTTAGTGCCCCTAACCCCTCTTAGAGACCACGCTACCCCCCACCCCAAGGGGCCCGTCTCCCCCTCAGATTAAAGTGGGTGTGTTAATTCGGTGGTGTAGCGATCGAAGAGCTCTGGCAACAATGGGAAATGGGCTATTGATCAGACCTGCTCAGATTAAGACCGGGGAGTGGAGCTCTTTCTCGCTCCCTTTACCTCTCCTTTCCTCTCCATTTCCCACTTCTCTCTTTGGTCCCTTGCTTTCTCATTGCTCGTTTTTCCTCTCTCTCTCTCTCTCTCTCTCTCTCTCTCTCTCTCTCTCTCTCTCTATCTATCTATCATCTATCTATCTATCCATTCTTTTTTAGTTGAACCCCTGTTTCTGTTTATCTCTTCCTCAGTCCTTCAGGTTTGTATGCTCCATCTGTTTCAGTGCTCCTCTACATCCAATTTTTGTTGTCCTTTTTTCCCACCTCTGCGTGTTGCTTTCTTGACCCACAGAATTGTCATTATAAAATATTGTCATTATAAAATATTTCATTTTATAGTTTTCCAAGTTTAAGGAGACTATGAATAAATGAACTGGTGTGTAATGTGTCTCATGTTAAGCTGATGAGGCTGTGACATTATTGAAAAAAAAACCTTAACCAATATAATTTAATAAGAAAGCAGTAAAAAAAAATCCCTGTCCACTTATTAATTACTTCAATCTATAGTGGTGGAAGAGCATAACCTTCTGTCTCCCATGAAATGAAAGCATCAGCAATGGTCACAGTTGTCACGAATGAAGAAGACTAATTACAATAATTACTAAGTCTACTTACTTGTGTCCAGATTGTCTAAAAGTGATATTGGGCAGAGAACAGACCTTGCCTCTTCTGGGTATGAAATGTAAAGAGCTAGTTTTACATTTCTTTGTTTTTGCTTACCATAACCTGCATAAGGCAGGACATTTTTGAACAGATTGAACAGGATGCCAAATTGAAAAGCTTGCCCATGCTGTTATACCACTGAAGATATACCAGGAGTATTTGTATTTCTGCTACATGAGTGTCTCTGTCCATGGTAGTAGTTTTGAGTATTTCCAGGCTTCTTTCTGGAAATCATTCTCCTGTCCTTCAGCATCTTGCTCCTCCTAACACCTCCAAACACAAGCGAATTCCACAGGTTTAGCTAATGGATTATTAAGTAGCTGATTGCGGATCAATTAAGTACTTAAAGTTTGTCAGGTAGAGTCAATGTCTGTGAAGGTGGAGTTCTCATCGCTTAGATTTAAACCTTGCAGATTTACTGCCCGTGAGCTTACACATAGCAAAACCCCAGTATTGAATGAACATATACATTTAGCTGCACCCAGAACATAATAAATGTATGTTATATCAAAGCAGCTTTACAAAACGAGCAAACCAGAAGGAGTTCGCTATACAGTGTGTTCTGTAGAGGTTTTGATTCAAGCAGTTTTTGAACTTCAAGATTACCCTTGCTTTACTGTGTGATGTGGTATAAGGTTGCAGCATTGGTATTATTATTTTTTATTAGTGCAAGTTGTGACATGTAATGAGCCATTCAGTGATTCTCTGAGCTATTTTAAGATTGAAATTTAAATTATTCTAAAAAAAAAAAAAAGAAAAAAAAAGGTTATTAAACATGTATGTGTTTTGTGGTCAGATTGTGGAGTAGGTGCATTGCCCAGGTTAAAAAAAAATAATTGCCCACCTAAAATACCTTTAAAAAGGTTTATAGTTTCCCATCGGGACATGTATTTGCCTTGCACCTCTGTACCTGAAGGATTTCTGCTAGGAATGCCACTGTGCTTAATGCAAAAGGAAAAGCGTGAGACAAATTTGATAGATATGGGTTATCACTGGTGAGTTACAGAGTTATAATACAAAACAAAGGCCCTGAAATGGTTGAAGAAAAGAAGTGTTTCCAATGAAAAAAACAAACCCAACTTGTGTTCTGTTGTGAAGAAAACAATCAGAAAGACAGAGGGAGGGTGGATAAGCTGGCACACACACATAACCTCGTAGATAGATAGATAGATAGATAGATAGACAGACAGACAGACAGACAGACAGACATGTATGTATGTATCTATACACAAAGATATTTATAATTTCTTTATTTAAAGATAGCTTTTTCTACATAGTTAGGGCACTTTGGTCCTGATCGCACACACACACACACACACACACACACGAAGTAACCTCATATTCGTGACGGAGGAGCGGAAACGGGTCGAATCCTACTTCAAATTCTCTTTCCTCTCGGCTTGTCGACCGGGGAAAACAAACCGACCTGCGGCTCAGCGAATAGGGATTCACTAATTAACTGCTTACACACACACACACACACACACACGGAACACAGGGGGTGGTGGTGTTGTGAGCTTCACACCTCCCCGACGCCCTTCTCTCTCTCTCTCTCTCAAACACACACACACACACACACACACACACACACACACACACTTACCGGCTTCTAGCGCCCCGGAACCACAGGCAAAGCTTCACACACCGTTCACATTGTGACCGATCGGAGAGAACGAACCGCCTGATCAGGAGAAGTGGAGGTATGTTCGAGCGCTGGGGTTTGAACAGCTTCACACACTGGAGCTTTTTCGGAAGTTGTGTTTAGAAGGCATCTGATGATGTTTTGTGCAATAGAGGATAGAGTCGGACAACGATGATGATGATGATGATGATGATGATGACGATGATGATCTGATACTTCGTCTTGTTGTTTGTTTGTTTGTTTGTTTGTTGTTGTTGTTTGTTGCAAATTGCACTGGCTCTGTGAAGTTGAGACAATCCTGTGAAGTCCTTCACAGAAAATTATAGCTCTCGCCTGAATTTGTTTTGACTTGGACCCAGTTTGCACTACTTCGCTTTGAACCCGGATTGGCCATTAAGTGGCTTTGGTTTGTTAAGGATGTACACTGAGCCCTCAACTCCAGACCAAACTATCATCCAGTCAATTAGGCAGTCAACCATACGGTAACGAGAGCCGTTTAATGACCTGCACACGCGCTCTATCTCTCTTTATCTACTCATTTTTCCTTTGTCACTTCTCTCAGATTTCTTAGAAGACAGTAGTTCAGCCATGCAAGCAGCATCATATCTACTCGAGGTTATTTTTTTTTTATACAAAATTGTTACAGTCTACTATGAAAATGTGTCACTTCACTTCTATTTTATATTTTTTTAATTAGGCTATATTATTATTATTACTATTATTATTATTATTATTATTATTATTATTATTATTCTTGTTATTGCTGTTGTTGTTGTTGTTGTTGTTGTTATTGTTGCTGTTGTTATGAGGATGAATAAAAATGACAGTTAGTGACTGAGAATCCAATCTTAACCCATGGCTCAAAATAAATACACGAAACTAGGAAATGTAAGAGAAATTGATTTACGATTTTATAAATAGCCTGGTATTTTATTTATTTCGGTTGAATAGGCTACATACCGAACCGAACCGTGTCTCCAAGCCTAAGCTATAAGCATGTCTTGTGTGGGATTTACTCATTATTATTTACCCATTTTAATGGGAATTACCCATTAAAAAAAAAAAAAAAAAAAAAAACCCACACATTTTGTTGTATAAAGGCGCCAGGCTATCAGGGATAGCCTATGTTAGTCCTCTTTGGGCCACTTTGCAAATATACTGATTTACGCATGCGCTGGAGGTGCCATATACATTATTATGCCGTTATATTTTGGAAATAAGTGTTTCTTAATTAAAAAGTGGGCGTGTAACTGTAATGATCTCATATCCTATTACCTTTTCAAAAGTTCTGCAGGTTTGGTTATTTGGCTACTTTCTGTCCAAACTTTGAGAATGAATTGAGTATTATTTACAGCCACAGTGATTAGGGCTCTAAGTTTAAACACTCAGGGTTGTTTTTTTTTGAATGCATAAATAATAAAAGAATAAATGCGTAAAAATAGCGTTATAGGCTATAGGCTGGGGTAGCTACTTGTTGAACTGCCTGCCATGACAGTGTAAATTCCCACCTGTTTTCTTTTCCTGTAGCTGTTTCATTCCCACGGCGGTGAGAGAGAATTACAGATCATCAGCCGCGCCACTCTCTAAAGAAGAAACTTAGATAGCCTATAAATGATCATCTGCACTGGAAGAATGCATTTAGGATAAATGTTTTACTCTTAATTGACGGCACAAACTTTATAGATTAAAAAAAAAAGTTAAATTCGGAGATTTCCCCCCCTCGGCTCCAATGATCGGCTATGAAGAGTTGAACTGAATATAGGACTAAATCTGATCTGAAACCTGGCATCTTCGTCTTTATACTCTAAGACTCTTTTTGACCATGGATTTAATTGTCCAGGGTTGTGGAGGTTCTACAGAATGTCACTTAAATCCGTTACACACCTACTGAGACACTGCGGCTCTCTGCGGCTCTCATTCTGTCAATGTTTGGCGGAAATGTTTCCGACATTAAATGGCACTTGGGAAAATCTCGACTGTCCACGTCACATAACCTCTTTCATCATATTATCTCACTCCTTCACCACCTTGAACACAGTCCGGAATACTAAAGCTGCCATAATAATAATAATAATAATAATAATAATAATAATAATAATAATAATAATAATAATGATGATGAAGGTGAAATTATTTTGATAATCTATAAAATTCCAAGAAATAATTAACTTAATAATAATAATAATTTCTGTATCACTAGACATTATTTTAACTAGTAATGCAAATATTTTTGTGACCAAGTATCCAGTAGGCTATTATCCTAATGAAACTAGCCACTTAGCATTCAAAACAACAATAAATAATAGCTAATGTGCAATAATTTCAATCGCAATTCCCAGCGAATATGGCATCTGGAGAACCTTAGAATGAATTCATTTCCGGTTTTATTTGTCGCAGCAGTTTTCTGTTCTCTGATTTGCCTTTCAGCATCACTGCTATGTGTGTTTTGCACTGTTTAAATCTGTAGTTTGTGCCTATTAAATGTGTGCGATGTTTAATTCACAGTCCTCAACTTCCAGGCGTGCTGTTCCCGAAATTAACTTCACATTTCCTCAAACCCTTTTAACGGAAGTCCTATAGACTCTGTGAACTCTTTGGGAAATGAACGCGTCTCCTGATCTATTTGTTATTGAGACTATGTCCAGCTGGCGTGTAGTTCTACCTTTAAAAAGGCAGAGGCCGCTAATTTCAGGGAAAATAAATAAATAAATGCATTCTAAAATAAAAAAAAATAAATCACACTGATCTATTCGCCCAAACCGAGATTTGTATTATTATTATTATTATTATTATTATTATTATTATTATTATTATTATTATTATTATTAAATATAGTGTAATTCAGATTATGATGATGATGATGATGATGAATGTGCACCAAGTCAGTATAGATCCCTCTGTTATCCCTATATTATGTTGCGATCAAATCAACCCTCTGAGAATGTAAAGACCTGGGACTTGGAAGTGGTTGTTTCCTGCTGATCTATACTGGATTTCCTTTCCTCCTTCATATCTATTTGCTACTTCTAGTTACTCAGTTTCAGTCCACAGCTGAGGAATATTTGTGCTCAGGACTAACAGCGTGGTGAGAAGTGCAACATGCATACTGAGAAATCAGAAAACCCAAAGAGAATATTAGAGAGGAGAAAACTAACAGTACTCCCAGGGTAGAAGCCCAGGAGGACGAGGAGATACAAATGGATGAGCAGAACAGGAGAGAGAGAGAGAGAATGAGAGAGAGAGAGAGAAGGGATACACCACAGGGTTGTGAGAAACATATCAGGTATGAGATATGTCTCGTATAATGGTTAGTGTTTGTATGCTTTATAATTTTTTGTTTGTTTGTTCATAAACACTATAATTAAGTGCAAATTCTAAGAGCAAAGTAAAGCCACAGTAACTTGGCAACAGTTTCACACAAAGAAAATGTGTAACATAAATAAATCTGTGTATCTTAAAAGAAAGTATAGTTTATTCATTTTTTGGTCATATGAATTTTCCTCATATAGCTCCCTTCTCTCTGTTGAAACTATTACTGAAATGAACTCTTTCTCTATTCGCAAGTAGTTAATATTCTTTTGTGTGTAAATTGATATTGCATGTTTGAGTGTGCATGTTTTTTTTTCTCTGTGAGATTTATAAAGCAAAATAACTTGGTCTATTCTTTCCGGAAATGTTATTTCTGTTGGTCGCATGACTTTTAAAATACCGTGTTTATACAGCTTCTGTTCCATGTGTAAAATTTACTTCCGCTCACGAATTTATTATTATTATTATTATTATTATTATTATTATTATTATTATTATTATTATTATGTAAGCCACTGCATTTCGTTTACAATAAATAAGCGTACCTAACACATTATACAGCTAATAGGACTAATGAAATAATATATTTTTAAAAAATTTAAAAGAGAAAAAAATCCATATAAAAATTATATGGGTTATATGGACCTTTTTTTAAAAAAAAAAATATTTAAAGTGTTTAAACAGTGTATGAACATTTTAGTGTTTAAAGTTTAAAATGGATTTATTGTGCGCATGATACAATTATAGTACTTACAAGTAAATAATGCGAAAGAACTTATAATAAAAGATTTCAGGATGCGTGAATATATTATTAAGCTGATTATGATCTACGTTGCTTATAAATTTGTGCATCCCTTTAGAAACTAGGAGAGTTATTATGAAAAGCGGCTCCTGGACTTGTTGCATGTGTTGTGTGATGATAGTGGACGGAAATGTGGCTTTGAGAGACAGGATCTAGAGTTTGCAAAGTCTTTTCTGGAGCTCATTCTTGTTTCTGTCTGGCGTGGAGCACAAGATGAAGGGACAATGTTTTTAATTTGTTTGTTTGCATTTCCGTTCCAGTCTACGCTTCGTGTTGCGCGGGAGACGGAACTTCTTTTGCAATTCCATCGAGGCGACTGAGTCCATCTGGAGTGTCGGGCCGGTTCAGGAAGCGCGCGCGGTTCGGGCTTCGGCCCGTTCTTTCTGTCACGGGGGACTTACGGTAAGAGACTCTGGCTCACTCTACACATCTGTAATACTTTATAAGGCTTAGGGAGGTATAATTTATTCAGTTCAAGTCACACACACACCACAATCAGTAACAAGTCAAGCTACCCATATCTTGAGCAATATTTTATTCTTATTTATTCTTATGGTTATTTATCCATTACCAAGTGCATCATCCGCTATTGTACAATATCTATTACCAT
>JAODTV010000011.1:31025040-31035930 GCA_025399955.1 Galeichthys feliceps
TTGTCAAATTGACTTTTCTGTTCTTTTCTTGCCCGTTTTCTCGCAGAATCGGTCGCATATTTTAATCGCTTTGATTGATTGATTGTTGTGGTTTCAGCCATGTTTGTTGTTGTTTGAAAACGAGGCTCCGAAGATGACATCACTTGTTTTGACTTTAAAATGGGTCAGGTCAGAAGTGAGAATGCTGCCGGACAAAACAAACATATCTAAACTTTATATTTACCAGTTAAGTTAACGTGTTTGCTTATCACACATTTAATTACTGTTTTCAGGAACAAGAAAGGACCCTGAATCATTCACGTTTTGTGCAATTGTCGCTTTAAAGTTTATTATGGAAATTGAGAAAGACAGCATCCTTCCCTTTCACGGCTTACGACTTCTCAGTAAGTCCTGTCATATCGAAAGTGTACATCAAGCCAACAAACACCGGCCTCCTCCTACGTCACGGGGACGACCGCTATAAACGAGGCTTATTTAAAACAATGCTGCACAGAGCCTATCGATTATCATCCTCATGGTCCTATTTTAACGATGAATGTGACCGTTTAAGGAAAGTGTTCCTATGCCTGAAGGACCCACAAACCTTAATTGACAATAACATCAAAGGATTTGTTGATTTTAAACTTTGTAAACATCCTGGTACACCGGAAGTTAAAGAACTGAACAACATCAGAATCACCGTAACATTCAAGGACCAGTGTTCAGCTAACATCATCAGAAGGAGGTTACAGGACCTGGGGAATAAGATCAATATTAGAATTCATCCTGTATGTGTGAGCGCTTCCTCAATGATGCGCTGAAGCTGCAAGAGGAAAAAACATCGATTATAAATCAGCAGCAGGTGGTGTATAGGTTCACATGTGACTCTTGTTATGAGCTATACAGGTTACACCTGTGCATGAGCGTATCGAAGAGCATAAAGGCGTGTCTTCAAGCATCTGTAAACACTATCGGACGGCACACGGGATTGAACCTAAAGACATTAACAAGAACTTTGTTGTCTTAAGAAAGTGTGAGAGTAAATCCGACTGCTTGTTGTACGAAATGCTCTACGTTAGAGAAAGAAGACCAACTCTCACCTCTCCCCGGGCACTCGGACTCCTGACAGGCCAAACTTTATGTTTAGCATCATGCTAATCTATTTTTATATGTTTTGACGTTGACTTAGCTTACGAATACTCGCTTGATGCTAGTGTCCGAGCGACACCGAAACGTCGCGCTCTTTTCCTTCATTTTTAGTCCACTTTGTTTTTCTAAATCTTCACTTATAAAAATGATTAATGAGTATCAATTAGAACATTTTAAAATGCATTTAAAAGGTGTAATGTAATTGATTAATATCATACCTGAAGATTAATTTAACACTTCATACATAATAAAGCGAATAAAGCGAATCTGCAGGACTGAACCCGAGTATTTTTTTAATTGCTTAATATATTTAAACATTTCTGTTAATAAATTTACCAAGAATTACATAGAAGGAACTTTTAACTGAAGAACATGCTACTGTTCTATCAACCATTTATCACCAAACATTCAATTACATTGTGTATTTTTGTGTCACTCATCTCTCTCACACACACACACACACACACACACACACACACACACACACACACACACATCACTTTTCCATACACGTGGGGTTTTGTGACTCATCCCCCAAAACACAAGCGTAAAGGTTTTTCATGTTGAAGTCGTGGTTTTGATGCGGAATTTATCTGAAACCTGATCCGAGGAACCGAATGTTGCTGTAATTCACCGTTTACAGCTTTGTGTCTTCAAATTACTTCTTCGTCCCAAAACATTCAAAAATATTCATCAGCACCAGGATCATAAAATCTAATTTAGTTCCTTTGTTACCTCTGCAGTTCCTCTGCTGGAATGTGGAGTGTATGGTGTGTGTCAGAGAGATTAGACCTCCACCTCCTCGACACTTCCTGTTATCAGTGTTGCTTTATCAGAGAGAGAGAGAGAGAGGTCCTGATGGACGGATGTTGTGTGGACAGGAGTCTGGGACATGGATGGAGGGCGTGGCTCATTTTTGTCTGTTGCTATAAAGCCCACTGTGGTCATACACATGTCCTGATCTCCACTGAGGCCCTTGAAGCCTGCTGTCTGTCTACTGCACATTTCTCAGCATCATGAACGACATCTATAAAGCAGCGGTGAGTTTTTACACATAAACGTGACTCTGGACGTGTGGACGCCTCTCACCGGGTGTTTATTTGATCTTCACGGCACGTAGAGTGATTACTGGCGTTATTATCATTGATAATCACAGTATACGTCATATTTAACACGAATGTTCTCATAAACATTTAAAAATGGACACGTTTCTGTTCGTGATTCTGAAATCCTTTTTAAAATATTCTGGAAATTCCATCAGTTGAGTGCGATGTTAAACCTTAACTTTAACCTTTATGTTCACCTGAAATACGGAAATTGTTACAAATTTTTAAGTGCAAGTCGACGTTCAGCTCCAAACGTTATGGATTTCGGACGAATTTAAACGAGCATCCAGTGTTCATGGAGACGACATGATCTACAGTTAATAATAATAATAGTAATAATAATAATAATAATTAATTGTATTTATAGAGCAATTATAACATTGATAAGGAGCACTGGCCAATCAAGTAGTAAAAATTAACTTAAAATAATAATAAATAATGAAATAGTTTTTTGTTTATAAAATGTATATGCACAATTAAATCATTTTAATTTAATTAAAATAATTTTATTTTATTAAATAATTGTTAAACATATAAATACAAAAATAGGTGTAAGACGATAAAAAGAACACAAATTTAGAATAAAGTGAAAGATATTAAGCAATAATAATAATAATAATAATAATAATAAATAAAATGGTTGAGAACACAAAACATGCTGCATTATGATTTTTACATTTTCTCCCAAACTTCTCTTTCTTATTAACATTATCTGTGTAAATGCAGCACTGAGGAAACGCACGAGGAGGTTCAGCAATAACAATAATAATAATAATAATAATAATAATAATAATAAATAATAATAATAAAGTGACACGTCATATTATAAAGATATCTCAGAAATGATTATATTTGAGTTAAAAGCAACGCGACGAGCTCTGACTCCTCTCCGTTCTGATGCTGATCCTGAGGTTTGTTGAAATTATTATGAATTTTAAATTGTGGAAATGTGACGATGTTTGGAGAAATTGTGGTATTTTGCTGACTGGATGTAAATATTTAATATTTGAACATTTATTTCAGTTTCTGAGGAGTTTAATTTGGTGAATTGTGACTCTGATGTATAAAACCGTGCAGATGTGATGGAATCGTGTTTAAATATATTGACACTTGAACATTTATCAGCTCTGATAAAAGTCTGTTAAACCCCCGAGCTGTGCCGAGGCCTGCACACGGACACGTGCCGTTTCTTTCCCAGGCTAATTTTAGGAGCTTCTGATAAAAACATCTACAAATTCCTGCACTATCTGTGGAACGCGTGTGTGTGTGTGTATGTGTGTGTGTGTGTGTGTGTGTGTGTGTGTGTGTGTGTGTGTAGCAGCAGAACAGCTTTGTTTAATGTTTATGGTGTGAGTCTGTGACTCGGTTTGTTCATCATTAATCTCATCAGAAATCATTAATTTCATCAGAAGTCACGTGATCACGAGCGTCTGCACGATTACAGCTCCACCGTTGGGGCTAAAAGCAGCAATGTGTTCATTTGAAAAATGTTTCAGGAAGCGTAGACTGAGTTTTAATCTCAGGGTTTTAATCTCAGGGACGTTTAGGTGGGATTTAGACTGAAAGAGAGGGAATGAACCAGTGTTCACATGAGCAAGTGATATTTTCATTCATTATCTACGTCCTTGTGCGTCACTGAACCGTGATTTCAGCATCAAATCCAAACTATGGTCTCCAACGACTCCTCAGACTGATCCGACGGCATGTGTGGTGCAGCAGTTCTTCAGTTCCCTGGTCACAGCTTTACATCGTTCCTGTTTACTGTTCAGACGCTTTCAGACCAAACAGTTCTCGGGCTGCGTCCAGTCATAGGTTTTAGATTTAAAACTAAAACGATCTCCGTCCAGACGAGTGTTTTAGCTCCGTATCAGAAATATAATCTCCGTCCACATTAACGCCTGAAAACACAGATCACGTGACTGTTCATGCACACTGGACATGCACGCGCTGGTATGAACAGCTGATTCGGTTTGTTTTCTTTCAGGAAAGGGTCATGTGATCGGAGCGTGACGAATCATTGTGACTAATAATCAATCAGGAAGTGATGTGGGTGTCTGCGTCATCATTTCCAAAAGTCTCCGTTTTAGGACCCGTTTACACGACAACATTTTCCACACAAAACGGCAAAGTTAATTGCGTTTGCGCCGTTCGTTTACACAACAACGGTGTTTGGAGTGCCCGAAAACGCAAGGTTTTGAAACCGGGTTCCAGAGTGAAAAGTTTTGAAAACGCTACCGTTACCGTTTCCGTGTAAACCGGCAAAACGGTGACGAGCGGCGCATGCGCACTACGTTTTCAGACAAACAGCCACCGCGCCGCGCTCTCTTGTGCGCAGGCGCGTGCTGTTATGCTGCTGTTTCTTTACAAAGTTACACCGCCACCTACTGGCCTGACATTCACACTACAGCGTTTTCAGTTGTTTTAGCGGATCCATGTGTACGCGCTTCGTTCTCACAACGTTTCCATTTGAACGCTCAGCTGTTTTCAAAACGCTAAAGAAAAACTTTTCCGTTTCTGGCAAGAACGTTGCCGTGTAAATGTAGCCTTAGGGTCTTGAAAACTCCGGAGTAGCGTAGACGCCAAGCGTAAACGGAGCAAAAGAGATGCGTTTTAAAACTGAAATGTATTCATGTGGACGGAGCTCTCGGGACTCATTCAGAGGAACTAAACACTGGGGACAAGAACATTTAGTTTAATAAAGATTTTTATATTTTTCTCAGATGCTTCAAAATCTCGCTGTATTTCCTCCGTCGCATCAACACTCAATAAAGTCTCTGGAAATGGACTTCACTCTCGCTCCAGTTGTCCGTGTTTCCCCCCCCCATTTTTTACACTAATGTTAAGAGCTGTTGTTTACACGGCTAATATTTTACACAGATTTTTAAAAAGGGCGGTTATCGGTGCTGCATTGGCTCATGTTCGACCAATCACTGTACACTTCCATCACTCATGGTTCCTCTTGTGCTGGGAGAGAACCAACCCTGAAGTAGGAGCTGAAAAAGTCCCTCAGAACGGCGTTCTAATAACCGCGATCATCCTCAGTTCCTGCAATGTGACACACAAAAGGAGGAACTTCCTCCAACAGTTCTGAGAAGCATGAAAAAGTTCCTCCGGTCTGAAAGCACCTCATGATACAAATAAACAGAAGAAAAACTTCTCAGCGTGGTTTCATCTCCTGTCGTATCTGAGCTCTCAGTGAAGGTGCACAGAGACGTTCGGATGAAAAATAAAGTTAGTAAGGAAGGAGCAGAGATCGCCGCTGTCTCTGGTGAGTGAATGTAGCGAGAACAGTTCACTCGCTTTACTAATCTAATCTGAGAACGAAGCCTAGTGCCCTATATAGTGAGTAGGGAGCGATTTCGGACACAGGGATGGGCGGTGCGATTTTGAAAAGTCATGTGATTTCCACGTGGCTTGCATCCGCTCCCCAAATCGCACACTGGTCGCAGATAATGCGCACACGCAGCTATCCCGTGAGGGGAGACCTGCGTCCAAAAATCGCAATATGTTTGCGACAGAAAATCGCACGTGTGCGCCGGCCCTTAGCTAACCTGAGCTAACCTGAAAGGGGTTATCTGTGAATTCCTTATATTTCCTGAACATCATAAAAAAATAGTAAAGGAATTTTATTGTCATAATTTCGCATAATATTGATATCATCATTAAAACTAGCATCATAGCCTGTGCTATTGAAAATTATCAGGAAAGATTAAAATGCCCTGTGTTCCTAATGGACATGAGTCATGTAAGTAAGTGTGTGTGTGTGTGTGTGTGTGTGTGTGTGTGTGTGTGTGTGTGTGAGGTAGAGAGAGAGGCAGAACATCAATGAAGGGAGCCACCCGCTAAGCCTCAGTGGCTCGGGGCCATCTTCCCACCCCTTTGGGACTCGTTCCTGGGCCAGAATTCCTCCACGTGTGTGTGTGTGTATATATGTGTGTGTGTGTTGGGATAGGATAGCTTCAGACAAAGGCGGCACCCTTGCCAGCTGCATCCGCGCCCTATCCAAAGTGTGTAGCCTCACTGGGCCACTCGTGTGGTCGCGTCCCCAACCCTCATGAGACTGGAAAGTGAAGAAAGGAAAAATCTGGAAATGGACAAAATAAGCATCTTTCCATGCTCTTTTTTTTCTTCCAGAAATAAAATAATACAAACTCTCGAAGCAGGAGGTAAGGTTTTGCATGAAAAGCGAGCACATTTTTCAGGAGGTTCGTTGTCAGTATCTGATCCCACCCCACCCCCCCACCCCACACCCCATACACCCCCACCGCCACCCTCAGTCATCTCCCTTTAAAAATCAACAAATCCATTTGCTAAACAGCTGCACCTCTGTGCAGAACTGATAACAACCTGGGCCAGGCTAGCTTTGCTGCCACTCGCGCCAGATAGGCCCAAATCTCTGGTCTGCCTCTTTTTGTTGTTGTTGTTGTTGTGTTGTTGTTGTTTTTTAATGCTAATGACGAAGGAACTCTTCTGGAGCCAAAAACCTCTCACATTTGTGTAGATCTGTCAATTGCTATTTTGACAGATATTTTCTTGTAAATACACACAACACTTGTTCGACGGGTCTTATCTTCGCCGCTGCAGAACACTGACCTACATTGCATCAAGCACAATACTGCGAACAAACACGCTGCCATATTCAATGCTGTCTTTTTTCTCCCTCCTTCTTTTCACCTTAAAAAGGCAGATTGAGCTTGATGAAATGGTTGGAAATCCAATAAACGGGAGGTATTATCTAACAAAATAAGAAGAAGAAACGCGCTGTTTAGAAAGGAGAATCTTCCGCCCATCTCGGAGCTTCAAGGGTTGTGCTTCTTCTTGACTGGAGATAAAGCTACTTGTGTGTGTGTGTGTGTGTGTGTGTGTGTGTGTGTGTGTGTGTGTGTGTGTGTGTGTGTTACTGTCTCTCTCAGCTGGATTCCAGTAGCATAAACCGCCTCCTTTTTACATGTCGCTGATCTGACAAACAACACTGCAGGCGGTAAGTAAAAAAATGAAACAGTTAAAAACAGGGCATTAACAGTGTTTATACAACAGCGCGGTTGAACGCTCGAATCTGACTGGTCAGAAGGTGTTGATTACTTTTCTACAGCAGCAGCCCTGACAGTAGCACCAGCTATAATTCACTTCAATACTTACAGGTTAATATTAATGCAGTTGCTGTAATACATTATCGTTTTTATAGTAACAAACTTGAACCGGGACTTGTACGGCACACGCTCCTCATCATCTAAATCTAATAATAAACTGAAACAAACAAAATGCTATTAAAAAATATCCTGTATGACTGTCCATCTGGTGAAGTTTTCTGTAAGGAGATGGTTAACATTGTTGGAAGGAGTCTCCAGTGTCAGTGCTTTGTAACAGTCAGTCGGCTGTCAGTCAGGGGAGGAGTCTGTGGTTTCTTGGTAACAGGACAAGCCGGGGTTTGTTTGTTTGTTTGTTTATTTATTTATTTATGTATTTATTTAGTCTTAACTGCAAGAGCCAGAAAAAGAGAGGCTGGTGAAGGGATGACTGTTTAACTGCTGTATCGTAAGTAAGAACAGGAACGTTTTTCAAGGACATGCTACAGCATTCAATGTAGCTATAAATGGATAAAAAGTGTAACATTTTATTCATTAATGAATAAAAAAAATTTAATTTGGTGAATGTTTTTGTTATAAGAAGAATAAAACCCTGAGGGGCATGCTGTTAGGAAAATAATACATCCTTTCTTTTTCTTTCTTTCTTTCTTTCTTTCTTTCTTTCTTGTACTTTATCAAGGTCTACTACAAATACTATTTCTTTCTTTCTTTCTTGTACTTTATCAAGGTCTACTACCAATACTCTTTCTTTCTTTCTTTCTTTCTTTCTTTCTTCTACTTTATCAACGTCTACTACAAATACTATTTCTTTCTTTCTTTCTTTGATTGACAAAGTCTACCATCATTTCTTTCTTTCTTTCTTCATTTGATTAACAAACTTTACCATCATTTCTTTCTTTCTTTCTTTCTTTCCTTCTTTCTTTCTTTCTTTCTTTGATTAACAAAGTCTACATTCATTTCTTTCTTTCTTTCTTTCTTTCACTTTACCAACGTCTACTACAAATACTCTTTCTTTCTTTCTTTCTTTCTTTCTTTCTTAGCATAAGTAAAATATAAACCTGAAGCCCTGCACATGCAATGCAGAGATGGAGGAAGGGATAAAATTCCTCTTTCAGTGGAGCAGCAGCATTGAGAAACAGTCCAGAGCCGAGTAAACATTTTGTTCCTGCAAAAAAACACAGCTCGATGCCAATCAGCGATTAATGAGGCGCAGTCGAGATCCAGCGGCTGAGGGGAGTTAAACGGAGCTGAATTAAGGAGCAATATCATCCCTCGTGCAGGTGCTCGCCGAACGAATAACCGCTTTAATTACTGTTATTCAATCATTCTCCTTTTTTCTGTCTCTCTCTCCCCCCTCTCTCTCTCTCGCTCTACCCACTCATCCCCTCCTCTCCCCTCTGCCACTCTCTCCTCTAACAACTCTGCTATGGCATTATCAGTTTTTCTTTTCAATTTACAAACACCCATCATAGCGTACAGAATGCACCATGGCCAGGCGCGACCCAAAAACCCAAAGTGACGCATCACAAGGAGCTTCACAGAGAGCAGAAATCTGAGGAGTGTGTGTGGAGACACGGTGTGGCCCACAGAGGCACAGGAGCTACCCTTCCACAGACACATCTGTGCATGAAGGGTGCTCGTCACTGTGGGCGGAAGTGTGCACGAGAGTGTGTGTGTGTGTGTGTGTGCACCTGCTGCACCATTTACCTCAACAATAGGGATTGTTTGGTTTAGAACACTGTGGTTAACTCCGTCACTGCCAACAGGTTGAAGAAAAAAGTTGACAGCTCAGAAATGAAGTCACTTCAGTGTTAAATAACGTGACTGCTGAATAACATAACATGAAGAAGGTGGTGATGATGATGATGATGATGATGATGAAGGGAGAGCACCCTTATCAGCGCATGTCATCACACTCTCATGCGCTAGGCTGCCTTCTTCACATGCTCAGGTTCTTATCTGCATTTGTGTGTGTGTGTGTGTGTGTGTGTGTGTGTGTGTGTGTGTGTGTGTGTGTGTGTGTGTGTGTGTGATGGAGCAGGTGTGGTGTAGAAATAGAACAGTGGGTCAGAGGAAAACCCATGTATTTAATGTAGGTCAACATGGAGTGGAAGGAGAGAAACACAGCTTTCTTTCTTTCACTTTGTCAAAGTCTAATACTCATATTCTTTCTTTCTTTCTTTCTTTCACTTTATCAAGGTCTACTACCAATACTCTATATTTTTCTTTCTTTCTTTCTTTCTTTCTTTCTTTCTTTCTTTCTTTCTTTCTTTTTATTAACAAAGTCTATTTTCTTTCTTTCTTTCTTTCTTTCTTTCTTTCTTTCTATTAACAAAGTCTATCATCATTCTTTCATTCATTCATTCTTTCTTTATTTATTTCTTTCTTGTACTTTATCAAGGTCTTCTACCAATACCATTTCTTTCTTTCTTTCTTTCTTTCTCATGTTGTATTAATATATTTTGCGAAATTGTCTTTCTTTCTAATGCTTCCAATACTTAATTCTTTCTTTCTTTCTTTCTTTCTTTCTTTCTTTCTTTCTTTCTTTCTTGTACTTTATCAAAGTCTACTACTATTACTATTTCTTTCTTTCTTTCTTTCTCTTTATCAAGGTTTACTACCAATACTCTTTCTTTCTTTCTTTCTTTCATTTTATTAACAGTCTCCCATCTTTCTTTCTTTCTTTCTTTCTTTCTCATGTTGTATCAATATATTTTGCGAAATTGTCTTTCTTTCTAATGCTTCCAAGACTTAATTCTTTCTTTCTTTCTTTCTTTCTTTCTTTCTTTCTTTCTTTCTTGTACTTTATCAAAGTCTACTACTATTACTCTTTCTTTCTTTCTTTCTTTCTTTCTTTCTCTTTATCAAGGTTTACTACCAATACTCTTTCTTTCTTTCTTTCTTTCTTTCTTTCTTTCTTTCTTTCTTTCTTTCTTTCATTTTATTAACAAAGTCTCCCATCTTTCTTTCTTTCTTTCTTTCTTTCTTTCTTATGTTGTATCAATATATTTTGCGAAATTGTCTTTCTTTCTAATGCTTCCAATACTCTTTCTTTCTTTCTTTCTTTCTTTCTTTCTTTCTTTCTTTCTTTCTTTCTTTCATTTTATTAACAGTCTCCCATCATTTATTCTTTCTTTCTTGTACTTTATCAGTCTACTACTATTATTCTTTCTTTCTTTCTTTCTTTCTTTCTTTCTTTCATTTTATTAAGTCTCCCATCATTTATTCTTTCTTTCTTTCTTTCTTTCTTTCTTGTACTTTATCAAAGTCTACTACTATTACTCTTTCTTTCTTTCTCTTTATCAAGGTTTACTACCAATACTCTTTCTTTCTTTCTTTCATTTTATTAACAAAGTCTCCCATCATTTATTCTTTCTTTCTTGTAGTTTATCAGTCTACTACTATTACTCTTTCTTTCTTTCTTTCTTTCTTTCTTTCTTTCTTTCTTTCTTTCTTTCTTTCTTTCATTTTATTAACATTCTCCCATCATTTATTCTTTCTTTCTTTCTTTCTTTCTTTCTTTCTTTCTTTCTTTCTTGTACTTTATCAAAGTCTACTACTATTACTCT
>JAODTV010000011.1:33896711-33910837 GCA_025399955.1 Galeichthys feliceps
CAACATTTATTGCGCAAGGTGGCCCACTTTAGATCGTTCCTTCTGGACTAGACGGGGCCGGAGTGAGCTACGCCGTCTTTGACGATCTCGTTCGACTTACTGTGGACTTCAAGTCCATCTAAACTGGTCTGATCATTCTCATCTGATCTCAAGAGACTGTTGTGTGTGAAAATTCCAAGAGATCAGCAGTTTCTGAAATACTCAAAGCAGCCCCAAGGACCATTCCTCCCATTGTGATATTTGATGAGAACATTAACTGAAGATGTTGACCTGTATCTGCATTTTATGAATTTTGCCGCTACCACATGGCTGATTGGATAACTGCACGGATGACCAGTGGTTGGTGGGTGGGTTTTAGTTTTCCATTATCCCTATTAACTGCTTAGATGTTGGCATTCTGAAGCTTTTTATACTTTTCATCCTGCGTAAACTGAACTGTACCGTTACAGTAGTACAGTCCTTGGTCTGGATGGAAATGTGTAATCTGGCAACCCTGCTGGTCTCCTTGTTTTCCTTGTGCACAATGCAAAGCGTTAGGAGCTACAGCAGTGTGAGCAAGAGGGAGGGTCTATGGGAGGGACCAACAGCCAAAGGGAGGGAGCAAGGAGGAGGAGGAGGAAGAAGAGGAGGAGGAGGAGGAGGAGGGCGGCGGATGCTCTGCTTTCTCCAGTCTCGCTCTCCGCGTCTTTGTCTCACACTCTTTGTTAGCCATGCCTAGCCTGCTGGTGCTGTCAGGGATCATGGAGAAAAATGGGGGCTACGGCTCGGAACTGGCCGCCTCCGGCTTTGGAACCGAGAGCCTCCTGGCGCCGCCGGATGAGGAGGAAGAGGAGTCGCGGGCGCTGCGGGTTGCGCTGGGCCAGCTCTCCTTGCTCGGGCTCGGGGAAAGCGAGGAGGGCGCCGGAGTTCAGGAGCGCAGTAACAACAACAACAACAACCACCACCACCACGGCCACGGCCACGCCAACAGCGTCGGAGGAGGAGGTGGTGGAGGAGGAGGAGGAGGAGGTGGTGGTGGTGGAGGAGGAGGTGGTGGTGGAGAAGCCGGGATCTTACAAGGCAAGAGCAAGTTGTGCGCGCTGTACGAGGGCTCCGGTTCCGAGACCAAAGCGCGCGGCTGCAACATCACCGAGTGTGTGCCCGTGCCCAGCTCGGAACATGTGGCGGAAATAGTGGGCAGGCAAGGTAAAGACTGTTTACCACTGTTTCAACTTGTTGAGACAAACTCACACCTTGTCTCTCAGGGTGCTTTATTTTATGTTATTTTTTCATTGATGTTTTTAAAATATACAGAGCTATACATCCTGAGCTTGTTTTTGTAGTCCTTGGGAAAAAGTGGGAGTGGGAGTGGTGCTCCTGTTTGGTTATTCAGCTCACATTGTGGCCATTCAGCAACAATTTACAGTGCATGGAGAAAAAAAATCGTGCAGAACGATACATTTCCGACAATTTGTTGCAAGGGAAATAAAATAATAACCAGCAAGGGGCGTTAAACCTCGTGGTCGCGTTGTTTCCAGCTCCGCGCCATCAGTGCTCGTGTGCAGACGCGCTTCCTTTGTCGTCTGAGCGCCAGGGACGAGAAGAAAAAAAAAACGGAAAAAAAAACGAAAAACAATTCATAGCATCAAAACGGCGGGTAAAAAAAACCCCTTTATGGTCCTGGGGTTTGATTTGCATCAGGGGTCAAGGAGTGTTTTTTGTCCTTTTGGGGTTACCTCGAGAATGAATATGAATGCAGTCTGTAGTTGCGTCTTTAGTGTCGTTGATTTCAAACTTGAGAGAGGGAGAGAAAGAGAGAGAGAGGGAGAGAAAGAGAGAGAGGACGCTGCTGTCAAGACAAAAGGCGCGAAAGTGACAGTGCGACAACGCAAGGTGGTGGTGTGGAACTGAAATCGGGCTATTCATCAACCTCAGGACGCAGGGAAACCTGTCTGAATGGCGGTTAAAAGTGAAAGGAGATCCTGCTCTATGACGTTATGCTATTGTTGGGCCAACAACATGCAAGTTGAAGCTGGGAGACTGAGCCCTGTTGGAGTGGTGGGGCTTTTTTTTTTTTTTTTTTTATTGTGTCTTGTGTCTTCACCTCCTTCAGGGGTTTGGAGAAGAAGAAGAAGAAGAAGAAACCCCCCCTACACACACACACACACACACACACACACGCTTGCTCCTTGGGGTGAGGTATCACAGCTTTGTTCGGTGTTTACTTCGGTGTTTCTTTGGAGCTAAAGAGATGAAGATGCGTGAGCTCAGAGTCATTGCTCACAGGAGGAGGGTCACGCCCAGGCAGCCAATACAACATCCCATCCCTCCATCCCTCCATCTATCCATCCAAGCTTCCACATGCGCTCAGGGGTCATGGACGGTGCTCAGGCTGAATGCAAAATGAAGTCTGTTGTGCATGTGGACTCCGATTTCGTCCCGTCTCCTACGTGCTGCTTTTGACGCTTGATATGAAGTGTGCCCTTGAATTTGGAACGGAGAGCAGGAGGAGTGGCATGGGGCAGGGCCTTGCTTTGCCTTGCCTTGCCAGTCCAAGTGCAGCACCGGGCCGGGTATCGCCTGCACTCTGAAGTGCTGATTAGAGGGATTTATTTATTTATTTTTTTTAGGAAGAGCTTCTTTTGATTCGGTGCTTTAATAGTAAAGCGTTTCAGTCAGAGCACAGCTAGAGATGGGATTTGTCTGTGCTGTTTTTTTCCACAGTGGAGGAAATGGTAACAATGGTTTATTGTATTTATACCACTGACTTGTCTGCTTCAACTGGAAAGGGGGCGGGTGTAAAATTCAGAAACCACAAGCAGTATGAATGTGCTGCTTCTTCTTCGTCTTTTTTTTTTAATGCACATTTACGTACACGTTGATTATCAGTACAAACACCCGTGAAACATCATGACTTGAGCTTGATTGATTGATAAGGAACGTGGTCACTGATTGCCTCTCTGCCATCATTCATTGTTCAGACTGAGCAGAGCACTTGGAGTCTGAATGGTCGTAGTAAGCGCGCTCCATTCACCTGCAGCGCCTGCCAAGTCTGCTCAGGAGGGCTGTACTCACGCACCATGCTGTTGCTGAATACACACTCCAGCCAGGTTGTGTTTTTTTTAGTGGTTGCTGTACACACCGAGGCACGAGCCAGATCCACACCAGGCCTCTCAGCCAGCAAAACAACAGCTGCCTTTGCTATAGTAGATCAGAGACGATCTCGATCCTGGACACGAAGCACCAAATAAAATTCTCTTCCACAATACTCATGTATTGTTATATTTGAAGACAAATAGAATGATGAATTTCTATTTGAGCTCACATGTTTCAGTAGACGTTACTTGACATGCACGGTGCATAGCCCTTGTTTTGTGCTCTCACTTGAATTGACCTTCTCATGATCGCCATGATCAGCATGTCATAAACAGTAGACCCTCATGGAGAAGACAGGTGAGTATTTCTGTCTGATGGAAATCTGGAGTGTTTGTATGACTATCATTACTGAAATCACGTTCTTTCCCCACAGCGTTGCTTATTATTCCTGCAAAAACAACTAATATTTACATATTTTTGTGTTTAATTAGTTAAACACAATGAGTACTTTTCAGACAGTACCGAGTAGCTTCAAGGCCCTGTTTGGTTCGTCACAGCAGGAGAATTATACGAATGATTTTCTAATAATTATTACAGACAGTAATATTTCTATTGACAATTTAACAATAAAATCTTACTAGCACGCGGGAGAGAAACAGTGGGGGGGGGAACCAATGACACCCCAAACTGCAGATCTACAGGATGTATTGGACAAAATGCTGATGCATGAATTTCCTCAATGTTCAGCTTGACATCATGGAGGACTTTGAGAATTTCCTCAAAGGTTCCTCAGATGTGGATCTGTTTCAAGGTGACCTTTTAAAACCTTGAATTAACAGATTATGTCGTGAAAATTTGGTCGTTTTTTTAAAATGCAACGTTAATATAACATTCAAGTTTCTGAATTTTACTTCAACAAGACATTGAACAATTCATCATCATCATATTATAGCGACACAGGACACTTTTCCTCGTAGTGCAGTTTGTTAGTATCGGGTGCCTTGTGTACTGTAATTGCAACAAAATGAGATTTTAAAAACTATTTTAATGTTAAAGAAATGTGACTTATTTTTGTGCCTTATATTATTAGTAAATGTGTGTTTTAACTTACTTAAAATATCTTCATAAATCATGTGTAGTTACATACCTAATTCATGCTAATAGAGATACTAATACATTTTATTTATTAAGGAATCAGTAACATGGACACCTATTGTTAACCATTTCATTGATCAGCGTCACTCATGCTACTCCGTTCACTTTGCAGGTTGTAAAATCAAAGCCTTGAGGGCCAAAACTAACACCTACATCAAGACCCCAGTGCGAGGTGAAGAGCCCGTCTTTCTCATTACTGGTCGTAAAGAAGACGTGGCTTTAGCTAGACGTGAGATCATCTCAGCAGCTGAGCACTTCTCCATGCTGCGTGCATCCCGGAACAAGCTGGGCGTGTCATTTAACGGTTCTCCGCCCGCCCTGCTGCCAGGCCAGACCACGATCCAGGTGCGCGTGCCTTACCGTGTGGTAGGTCTGGTGGTGGGCCCTAAAGGCTCCACTATCAAGCGCATCCAACAGCAGACGTGCACGTATATTGTGACCCCGAGCCGCGATCGTGACCCTGTCTTCGAGATCACCGGTTCGCCAGGCAACGCAGAGCGAGCACGGGAGGAGATCGAGGCGCATATCGCTTCACGCACTGGCACCCTGCACGACCACAACAACGAGAACGACTGCCTGGCCACTGAGAACAGCACCAACGGTGGACCGGAGAGTCGCCTCCAGCACGCATGGGGGCTCCAAGGTGGTCCACGCAAGCCACTTGCTAGCAGTTACCGCCAGAATTTCTCCGACACCGTGCTGGGAGGTACCGGAAGTGGAAGCGTTGGAGTCGGTATGGGCATTTACGGCAAATCCGACTTCTCGACCCCGACCAACGGAGACAAGCCGTGCTCCTACTTCGGTTCTGAAGGTTCCCAGAGCTGGGGTGACCCTGATTATCCCAAACAGGTAGCCTACTACGTCCAACAGCGCTCCAAGAGCTTCGGAGGCCTGCCCTTGCCCTTGACCAGACTGTCTCCGGGTCTTCCGGAACCTTCTGGAACCAACAGTGCCGGATCCGCTGGCATAGGGTCAGCCCATGCCCAGGCTCGGCGTGCCCACAGCGAGCCCACCTCGACCCGGGACTGCATGACCTGCTTCGAGAGCAAAGTGACGGCCGCTCTGGTGCCCTGCGGCCACAACCTCTTCTGCATGGAATGCGCCATCCGCATCTGTGAGCTCAGCCATCCCGAATGCCCCGTCTGCCACACGCTCGTCACCCAGGCCATCCGGATCTTCTCTTAAAAAGGTTTTTTGTTGGGTTTTTTTTTTTTTTTTTCTTGGTGCATTGATTTTAACTAGACATTTTGACCTACTTTTTTTTTATTAGTTTAGCATTTGTTTGGTCAGTATTGGTCAGTATACCCCATGTACGTCTTGCTTTTTTTCAGAAAATGAAAAAAAATCAAAACGAGCAGATATTTTAGAAGACACTGCTTGCTTTACTAAAGAGTAAGAGGTATTTTCAGATTTTTTCTTTTATATATATATCTATATATAAATATACCCACACATATATGCATATATATATTTTATAAAAGTTTTGTTAAAATGGGGAAAATTTTAACTCAATGTTCTTTTTTTGGCTGTTAATTTATTTTTAATTTTTTTACTGCTGCTGTTTTTCCACATGAATTGCAATGTGGGTCGAAACAGAAGAAATAATGTGAATGTTTTACACGTTTTGTTTTATTTTGGATGTTATAACCATTATTATGATTATTATTATAATATATAGATATAATTATTATTAAGATGTTAATTTTGATTAATAATGATTGGAAAGAATATAGTTTTACATCCCAGCATTTGTCTGTAAATAGACAAATGTGCTTTTTAAAGGCAAAGCAGATAATGACTGAATCTAAAGTCCATCATTGCACCTTAAAACTGATAGCTTGATTGTCACTGAAAACAACAAACAACAACGTTTTATGTATTTGTTTAATCCTGCTTTGTGAAGATGCGGATTTGGAACACACACACACACACACACACACACACACACACACACACACACAGGATATTGTGCATTCAAACACTTACTTCGATAGCAAACTAAAAACAACTCGACAGTAACTAACTGAAGGATGGTTTGGATATTGTCTTTACTGGTTTTGATGGTGATTGAGGGATTTGGGGTTCTGTGATTATAAGAGGAGAAAAATGCGTTCTTGCTTTATACCTCTCGTATTTTAAAACTGAAAAGGATGTCCTAGTATTGAGCTATTAACTGATTAAATCAGCTCAAACATTCTTGAACTTCCAAAAAAGAGGTGTTCCCCGTTTTAATTTCATTCACATTTTTCTCTTCAGCATATTAGCCTCCTCACATCACCACCACGTTTAACTTCTCAGCGAGCAGTTTTCGATCATGGCTAAACGAAACATGAAGAGAAGGTGCTCGCTAATCTGAGCTTGAATAGACCCTCCACAAAAGGAAGAGAGAGAGTCTCGGAGCTATAGTAGGAAAATTATGCGGCTCCCCCAGTCCCCACGTTTGCGAAGTGCCTGCTGCCTCTCCGTCCTTTTATCGAAGCCGTTCATGAGCAGGTGTTTCATATTGTGACCAGAGTTCTTTTTTTTTTTTTACGGCGTGGAGTGTCCTGATCCCACTCGCTGCTTAACTGTCCCCTTCCCAGGCTATAATGACCACAACTGCTCAGCTAAAGCAGGCGTATTGTTTTAACGCAGTGGTGGGATGTTCCCCTGGAGCGCATTCTCACCCAATGAGGAGCTGGGAATTAGTCATGTGACACAAACCAGGTGCAAGCAACTTGGGGAAAGTCCGTTTTGCCATGGACGCTCCAAAACCCCACACTGCCCTTACCCCCCCCGAAACCAACCTCACAGAAAAGCTTGACTAGGTGCAGCTGGGGCCCCTCCCTTCATCCCTCCAACACTCACTCACTCACTCTCCCCCTCTCTCCCTCCCTCCTCCTTCTGCTCTCCTGCTCCTCGGAGCTTTAGTATTCCCACCGAGGAAAGGGGCCTCCTTTGTCCTGACGAAGAGGGAAAAAAATCCCAAGTGCAGATTTTATTTCAGAGAGAGAAAAAGAGTGCACATGATGGCAGGCTTTCTATATAGCAAACAGTTATTTGTTCCGTTTTTGAAGGTTGCACTCGACCCAAAACTTGTTTTTGTTTACAATAAAACGTGGACGTGCTCGTTTTATTGGCCCAAAAAGTAAAATTACAGGCAGATGGTAATTGTTCTTGCTAGTGCTTTTGCTTGGACTCAAAAGTTCAGTCCCTCCCCGAAAGAAATCGGCAGATCTGACGTGTCTGAGAGGGAGTGCAAGTCGATCGAAGTTGCCATGGAGGTTTTTTTTTTCTTTTCTTTCGCCATGTGCATGACCATCCTGGTCCAACCGCCCCGACTCACCAAACCCCCACCACCCCCACTCCTCACCCCCCAAACCCCAAGCCAACGGCCACAGGCAGCCAATAGGAGCAAGACGTCCAAGTCCAAAATGAAATCAGACAATTGAAATTGACAGGAGAGCTGGGTGGACACGCCCCATTTAGTGGCTGCTGGAGCTGAATCAAATTACACACCCACCCGAGTCCTGCATATCAACCTCGCGGATTTTTGGCTGAGGGGATTAGTGTGTTTGCAGGATAGGGAAAGTCTCCATTTTTTGGATTTTTTTTCCCCCCATCAAGAGGGCTTCTGCATAAGAAAGAAAGAAAAAGAGGCACTGAGAAATGTAGTCCATCTGAAATGGGTCAGTTTTGTCCCTTTGGAGACTTCATGCACCACTGCTGGTTGGGTGTCGGGGTAAGCTCACGACCGCTAAACAATAGTGCTAGTCGTCCATTAGACATCCCTGAAAAAGATATTTTATTGAAATGAGAGGGAACTTGGTACAGTCTGATCATTTCACCAAACAAATTTTAGTTTGTTTAAAGCATTTAGACTCTAACTGTAAAGGATGAACATCTTTAATCTGATTTACAGTGCTACACGGGCAATCTGATTCGCAAGGAAGAAGTTTTTACTGTACACACGTCTGGATAAGAGAGAAGCACCTTATATCAAAAACGAGCAGTGTATCTCTGAAACCAAACAGCTGGAAAGCATCATACACAACTTCGAACGACTTTATTCTGTTTTCTTGTCCTTTCAACTACGTTCTTTCACTTTGCACTGGGAGAAAATGAAGGACTAAACGAATCTCTGAACGCAATCTGGTTGACGCAGGTTTTTTTTTCCCCCCTCAAACAGTAGCTACGCTTCTCTTAAAACAAAGCGCCAAGCATGAAAGTTAACTCTTTCATGATCAGAATGACTCGTATTTGTACAGGATAAACAATGGCCTATGTGGAGGAAAGTATATATGCAGGACGTGTCTTTTTTTCTTGTCAAAGCCAAAACTGATAAAATTATGCAAATCACATTCAGTGGCTTGGATTTTTTTTTTATTTTTAGAAAACTGTACCCATGTTGATTTAAATTTAAAAAAAAAAAAAAAGAAAAGAGAGGGAGAGAAAAGTGTATTCCTGACTCCTCACATTCTTCAGGTGAGGGAATACATCCTAGCAATAATTATTTGTTTTAAATGACAAATACAACAATGCGTAGCTTTCAAAGTTGTACAGAACTTCATATAGGCATTGCTTATTAGGTGTACGAAAAAAAAAAAAAAAACTACAAATACAACACTTTCTTCAAAGCTTGCACATTGTCCGATATTCAGAAACACACCATTCCAGACATGAGCATTGATCCTGCGTCGTTTCTCTGACCCACAATAAATCATTAGCTGATTTTAGTGCTTACGAATGAAACGCGTGTTCACAGAGTAAGTTTCGGAACGGGACGAATTTCAGCAATCCCGTACGGTTTTTTCCCAGCAAATCACTGCAAAGAGCCAGGTACATTTTTAAACAGAGTAGCATTTATTTGCTATTAAAAAATTTGTATTTACTCAAATATATTCGGAGATAGCTATATCATTAAAATAAAATAAAAAAAAGAAAATGTGACTACCATAGGCATATCGTGAGAATATATTTCAGTATTTAAGCCAATTATGAAACTATTTTAAAAAAGTTCTAAACTTTTTGTTGGACAGTTTGTTTATATTATTAAGAGTGGGACGAGTTCTAATCCCGATAGAAGGATGAAGATTAAGTTGAGTGTTTATGGTAGCCAAAGAATTGAAATGAGATTGAAAAGAAAAAAATAATTTTTAAAAAAAGTGAAAGTTAATATAGCACTAAAAAATAAAGTAGAGGAGAAAGACTCTGAAAAACGGTGGCAGTTCAAAAAACAAGATTTAATGCTTAATTATAATAATTACAATCCAATCCAAGTGATGTTAAGATTGAGACGTATCTTGCCACAGCGAATCAGAATCGTTGTATTAAATATGTGAAAACATGACAGGGCTACGGAGTCGATCTGTTTATTTGGAACTGAAGAGGAAGAGAGAGGAAGGAGGGAAAGAAGGAAGGAAGGATTTTTTGTTTCAGTGCCAATGCGTTGTATTTCGTGAAGGTAACGTTTAAGAAACTTTAGTTTTGGAGTAAGTACATAGTGGTAACGTGGTTTAATAATAATAATAATCCTTTTTAGATCCATATTGGTTATGCATGCTGATTTATTACAGAGCATTTACCTTTTTATTATCAGTTCAGATCTGTGGATATAATAGAGCTACGTGTTATACAGAGAGCTTTAGTAATGACTTCATCTAGTGTTTGAAATAATGATGTATTAAGATTTTTTTTCCCCCCTGAACTTTTATCTATCTATCTATCAATCAATCTATCTATCTATCTATTATAGTATCTAATGCACAATTACATGGCAGTCACAATATTTCCATCTTTTTTCTTTGCATAGCGTTCATATTGACATCTATGGAATTTTAATAATAGAACTAGAAAAAAGAAAAAAAAAATCACTGACGTAACTCCAGTTAGCAGGACTGCAGGCATTTATCTAGAAAACAGCAGCGAAGACACTAAATGCACTAAAGCAATTCTAATGCCTTTATAATATAGACAGGACGGTGCATTTGAATGTATAAATAAGTAAATAAATAAAACCAGACCACTCCATCTGTGTATAATTTGCCTTTCGGACCATCAGACAAAGACAAAAGCTTTACGTTTTTGATGCCATGGTTTGGGAAAGTCGTCGCTCCGCTGTATCTGTTGAAATTCTCCCGAAACAAAGCAAGTACGGGGGAAAAGTCTTATCGTATAACATTTTTTCTTAAGATTCTATTTTGCTAACATGGGTTATTATTTCATACAAAGAGGGAGAGGTCAGTATCTGGATGTTATTTATGAATATCTTAAAATGAAGCAAACATATTTATAAGTAACTTCGAGACGTTTTGTTTTTTAATTAATAAAAAAGTAAAAAGTTAATATATTTCTAAAAAAAAAAAAAAAGCACGATGTTGATTTCTACTAAAATTAAGATTATAGAATTTTTTATTTATAAATAAAAAAAAAGTTAGATAAATCCTTCATACCTCTGACGGTGTAAAACGAGGCGGGTGGTAGGGGCTTTTAAAGGATTATATTTTAACTTCAGATTTTCAAGCGTTAACGATGGAATAAGTTCAGGAAAAAAATAAGAAAAATATTTTTTAGGATTAGGAGGTATTTTAGTCTCAAGTTTGTGCCTCAAATCACATTTTAGCACTGCATCAACACTTGGCACATGTGTTGTTTGCCTGCTGTTCTTTAACTAACCCCATACTGCTGACTGAACACAATCCTTTACTCCCTCATTTCTGGTTTCAATACTGTATAGAATTTTTTTTTTTTTAGATTGAATTTCTTTCTACTTTTGCTTTAAACGCTTCACCTGTATCGACTGCGGTGAAGTGAAGCGAAAGGGCGTCACAGAGGTGTGTGGAATGGAGAAGCAGGTGGATAATTGTGCATATATACACACATTTTTGAGCATATATCTACTACATTCTAGAAAATTCCTACCCAAAAAAGTAGTGTACTCTTAAGTGTTTTGAGCATTACATTACATATTCACCGCCCCACCGTTTCCGCTTCTATAGCTTCGTGTAATGTAGTAGATCTATGCTGGTAAAACACCGTAAACACAGAACACACTCATATATTCTACAACACAGTAGTTTGCATGCATCTTGTATCATCGCCAGGCTGGAAAATGGTACTACAAATGTTTTGTTGCATACAAGTGAAGGCTTTCTACACTACACTACTACACTAAAGGGCTGATGAATACTTGGTTGTTGTTTTTTTTTCCTCGCTTGTAGATTTTCATCACTCACAGGAAATCCTATAACGGCGGCTCATGTTGAAGGATAGCCTCAGCTCTTACATGGTGAAATTGTATCTCAACTGTTCTGACTTCATAATGGCAAAGCTAATTGTGTAGCGTGGTTTGATTTGTTTCAGTATGATAGTGACAAAAAGGGCGGGGTAGGGCAGGGTAGGGTGGGGTGGGGCGGGGCAGGGGTTTAAGGGGTGATCATGTTCTTTTGGGCTTGCTTTGGATAGGTAACGCCGCTCCAACAGTCTGTCTTTAGTAGCTTTCAGAATCTTCCGACTCAGTAGGGAAAAAAAAATTAAAAAAGAAAAAAAAAAAGAGAAAGAAAAGGTGTTTCATATAAACTCATGTAGTGGTCTTAGTGCATTAGTTTTGGACCGGCATCTCCTGCTCTAAGTGTTTAGGTTCTTGTTGGTGAGTGAGAAAGGTTCGCCATAACATAGGGATCGTTTTTGGCTAGCCAATACTTCAAAACCTTGGTTCTTTTTTCCCTTTTTTTTTTTTTTCTTCAAAACCTTTGGACATTCATGTGGTGCCCACACGAGGCATACGATTTTGCAGGTTTATTTCTTAGCACATGTTCTCTGTGAGTTCATTTTTTTGGATGTTTTTTTATATTTGACCAATGTATGTATGCCATACTAGGTTGTTTTTTTTTTTTTTTGTTATTTTATTACTTTCCAAACATGTATTGTAAATGTTTCTAATAAAAATCAATTTAATAATCTTGATGAAACCTGTTGAAATTTCTATAAATCCAACACCAGCATTAGATCGATGAGGAGTCAAGCTAAAAGCAAATACAATTTATTTATATTATATCCAAATATACAGATTTATCAACATCAACAAGTCCCTTCTAACAGACATTTCATCCCTTCATACAAGAACGTCAATAAGATTAGGTGAAAAAAAAAAAAAAAAGGCGCTTTTGTTTTTTCTCCACCGTTTCACTTTTGGGTTACTTTATAAACTTGTGTTATGAAACCAGAACAAGACAGAAGCCGCCAAGAAAAAAAAAGTATATATGTGTGCGTTTCCCTGGATTACTAGATCATTTGATTTAGCATTTCCGTCATTTTTTGGTGCAATAAAGCAGTATTTAATCTAGGAACATTTTGAGTGGGGGGGAAAACAACTCCAAAACATCCACATGAACTGTGACTGATGAGGTGAGAGGTACTGCTGGTAGTTGAGGAATTTTAAAATGCAGAAAACATATCTTGATACTTATGGAAAGAAATCAAACCCCATTCTCAAAATGTTAAGTCAGTGAAGACTGCTAAATAAACATCACAGGTTTTCACAAACCTGTAATTTTAATTAAGAGGCTTCCTGATTGCTAGAGTAGACCTACAGATAAATGACCTTCACCACAGCTCCGTTTTTCCTTCATCTGACCTACCATGAGCTCCCTTTCACCGTGACCATGACTCCAAGCAGAGAGAAAAGGAGGGGGAGCAGAGAAAGAGTGAGATATGGGACACAATTAACAGGGATCCCTGAGGGTACGGCTTTCTTCAGGTTACATCCAGTATATTATCGGGATGGGCAATGAGGACTTCACTTACAGTAAGACAAGCCCCTTCCAGTACACCAGAAACTCCTCAGTGAGCAGTTCAGCGCACCGCTGTTGCTCAGTCCTGCAACATAATCCGGCCAAATAAAGGGATGAGCCTGCCTCTGCCTTCCTGTTTCATGCCTCCGTCTTAGTCCAGGTTAAATGACTCACTGATAAAAACGGCACCTAGAAAAGCCTCTATAAAGCAAAGCTGATCCATTCAAACAAACCAAAGAGGAAAAAAAACCAAACAAATGCATCACCCAATAGGAAATCGGAAGCAGGAAAACTTTCTCCCCCACACACACGCACGCATTGCACATAAAATTACTCAATAACAAAATAATTAAAAAAAAAAAAAAAAAAACACCCAGACACTACTAGTTCATTTTACACTTTACTCACCCTGGAGAGAAAACAGTTAATCAACCCTTAAATATCATAAACAGACCATCAAACACCATCTAAATAAAATAAAACAATGTGCTTTAAAAAAAAAAAAAAAAAAAAAATCCACAGGCTATCAGGATGTAATCTCAGCAGTGCCATCTCCGGTATTTCAATGCATCAAATAAATAGAGGGGTTTTTGGTTCTTTTGCTATTTGAGTCATCTTACAAAAATCAACAGTACAGGCAGACGCGGCAGACACACACATGAAGTCGTTAGATTTTTTTGTTTGTCTGTCCCCCCCCCACAAGGATCCACTGATGGAGGGGGGGGGGGGGGGGATTCACCAGGAGACTGTTTTAAAAAAACAAAAACAAAAACACAACTAGACCCAGTGTGTAGTGGTTAAAATAGGCATTTCACTGTAGCACCCTTGTTCCATGTGCACGGGCTTTAAGCACTAGCTGGTGAGCAACTGTTACTCCGACAAAATGGGCAGACACACAAAGAAAGAGCCACCGAGTGCCATTTCTAATTAGCGCAAAAACAAAGAACATTAAATCAGTCTGTGGAGTGGGGGGAGGGGGGCAAAAAAAACAAAAAACAAACAAAAAAAAAAAACAACGCAACAATCTTTTCACTTCTGTCCCCATGTTAAAGCTTAACTTGTTGAATTAGGGCTTAGCTGATAAAGCCTACTGCATGTGTTATTAAGGGGAAGGGGGGGGGCATG
>JAODTV010000011.1:36970493-36981422 GCA_025399955.1 Galeichthys feliceps
CGCTGATTTCGTGAAATTACTAAATTACTAAATTGAATTAAATATAAAGAGCAGGTTATGTATATTTTATATTTTGTAAATTATTTTCTGTCTGTGTTTTATACAGTGAGATGTTTATTGTGGTGCTCGTGCAGTAATAAAGATCATAGTATTTTTCTTATATCTGTAATAAACATTTATATAATGCTCAAATAATAATAATAATCATCATCATCATCATCATCATCATTGTACATTTTATTATCATTATCAATAAGAGTGATATCTTTGGGTATTGAATATATTTAAGTATTTTAAAAACCTTATTTTAATTGTTTAAATTATTTTTTTAAAAGCTGTTGATCAGAATTTAAATTGGTTAAACATAATAAAGAGTGAACTGTAAATATAAATTTGCTGATGACCTTCTGACAGGTTCGTGATTTATATCCGTGTGGAGAGAGAGAGAGAGAGAGAGAGAGAGAGAGAGAGAGAGAGAGAGAGAGATCAGTTTATTGGGATGGAGCGCAGTCTCAGGCAGCTCTCAGTCTGGATTCGGGAGAAAAACTCACTCAGATTCCTGGGGCAGGATTTTCGGAAATCAATAAAATCTGCTGCAGTTTAATAAAAATACTAAAAATATTTACATTTAAATTTAAAATGTGGTATATGAACAATTACAATAACGTAAAATGATAGACAATAACAATAAATCTAAACAACCAGCACCAAAACCTGTAATAATAATAATAATAATAATAATAATAATAATAATAATAATAATAATAATAAGTTCTCACCTCAGCTGGGTTCTTATTGTTGATATTTGCTCCTTGTCCGTGTGAGATTTTATCCGTCATTTCGCTGTAAATCTGTCCGTCATATATAAAGCCACGCCCTTCTTATTTGCATAAAACAGGGAGCGTATGGAGAGTGTAGGAGAGGTAAAGTGGGCGGAGTCAACGCTGCATCTTAAATCTGCTCCTAATCCTCTCCACTGACTGATCAGAGATGCTCCACCACGTCACTCTCAGTTCTGTGGAAGGAGAACATCTACCTCCTCACCGACTTCATTAAAGTTCACTGAAGTTTATTTATTTATTTATTTATTTAAACTCTAATTGCAGTGAATTTAAAGCCTGGCTGCAGACAGAAGGCGCGCGCACAGACTCACCTGCACAAGGAGTCAGGAGAAACATCACCACCATCACCACCACCATCACCATCACCACCACCATCACCATCACCACCATCACCATCACCAATCCGCTTTTAAAAACTGGCTCTTTGAGTGATTCATATCCGGGTCATGCCAGGTGAAGGCGCGCGCGCTGGCGGAGCGGATCAGCCCAAAGCTCCGGCCGCTCACTTCGAGGAGGTTTTATCCTCATACCCTGTGGACGGAGCCGCCCCGAGCTCGAGCCCCGCGTACTTCATCCCGTCCAACCCCAACCACGACATCTCGACCGCGAGCCCGGCTCACTTCCTGCCCTACCCGACCCGGAGCGGCCCAGGTGTGTCCAGGTGTGCAGCGTCGCTCCATTACGGCTTCTCCTCTCCTTCCTCCTCCTCCTCCTCCTCTTCCTCCTCATCCTCGACATCGCACGCGCCCTTCGGAGCCGGTTATCCTCAGTTCCCGCACGGATCCGCGAGCCTATACACACCTGCATACGACGGCGCGGAGCTGTGCGCGCGCGGGGAGCGGAGAGCTCAGGTGTACCTGTGTAACCGCGCGCTGTGGCTCAAATTCCACCGACATCAGACCGAGATGATCATCACCAAGCAGGGCAGGTGAGCACACACACACACACACACACACACACACACACACACACACACACACACAGAGCTGCATTTCTCTCATAAACACACAGTTACTCCATCGTCTTCCTCTGACCTTTGACCTCTGACCCCACCATCATCTCTGTTCAGCAGACAGGAGTAAAGTTCTCCTTCAGGTTCTGTAGCGCAGCGTCTTGAGCTTTTCCAGTCAGGACTGTGTCGGTGTGGAGTGAACCCCACAATCCGTCCGATCTCACATCAGACTGAGACTCGAACCTGCACCTTTATTTCACACTCACAGCTGTAACTCACTCAGCTCTGAGTCTTTACTGATTTATTCACTCTTTACATTCAGTCCTTTATATTACACTCAATAACACTGTCACCATAAGAAATAAAAAATATATCATTATATTTATATTTATATGATATTTACATAAATATATAATATGTAAATATAATAATTTTGATGATGATGAATTGGAGTTTAATTTTACATTACTGAAACAAAACTAGAAATGAAAATAAAATCTCTGGGTGATGCAGCAGAACCCCGGGGCTCCCCGAACACGGCCGTGAGGTGCTTCAGAGGAAACTGAGCTGAGAACATAAAACTTCCTGTTCGAAAAAAAATCAGTTTTAGTCCTGATTTTAGTAGAAAAAAATCACACCCACGTGGAACTGAAGCAGCGTCGGTGATACAATCCAACATCAGGAGACTTTTACTGGGTGTAAACCAGGTGTGTGTGTGTGTGTGTGTGTGTGTGTGTGTGTGTGTGTGTGTGTGTGTGTGTGTGTTAATGAGATTTAATTCAGTCTCTAAGCTGAAAACATGTTTATGAGCTTCACTGAGTGTTTAATAGTGAACTTTAACATTATTCAGGTTTTACACACTTTAAACACACACACACACACACACACACACACACACACACACACACACACACACACACACACACTTATAAACACTGTGCTGTGTGTAATCAGATTGATATCAGTCACTGAGGTGAGACACTGAGTGTAAAGTGTTCAGAGTCGCACAGCGCTGAGTGACGTCTGTGTATCAATTGATCAGTAAAATCCTGCTGCAGGACAACAACACAATCCTGTGTGTGTGTGTGTGTGTGTGTGTGTGTGTGTGTGTGTGTGTGTGTGCTCTTAGTCCTTTTAGCATTATATTTTCAATTTAGCATTAAATAAAATAATATTTAAATCACTCAATCCGTCATATTTACCTTTAATTAATTATATTTTTATACATAAATTATATTAAAAATATCAACATTATTGTTTGTGAGACTGAAACCAACCACTGAAATCCTGTTGGGGTTGAATCGTGTGTGTGTGTGTGTGTGTGTGTGTGTGTGTGTGTGTGTTACTGAAATGATGTTTGAAGTGTTCTTTGTTTTTTTAAGCATTTTTATTTAAAAAAATAATAAATTAATAATAATAATAATAATAAATTTCTAATAATAATAATAATAATAATAATAATAATAATAATAATAATATAAATCAGTGATATTATTATGTTTTATAAAATAAAACGCTCAGTTCATGAGTTTTCTGAGACCTTTTTGTGAGATGATGTTGGATTTGGATCAGATTGTGTGTGAGATAAAATTCTTTCTGTTTATTTTTATCACAGATTAAAATGTCTTCAAGAAAAATTTACACTTTTTATTTTCACCTCCAGCTTCCTCTTATTTCAGAGTAAAACATAGGAACATGATGTTAAACACCAACACCGCACTGGAGTGTTCAGAACCCTGTCAAGAATTTTACTGTTTTACTGAGTTTTAATTTTAATTCTCAGCAGATTTAAAGTTCAGAAAAGAAAAAAATTTAGAAATTATTTCACATCATCAGCACTGAGAGAGTCTGAGCGATAAAAATTTCCTGTTTATCAGATTTTTAACCTTTTATACAGCTTAATATCGTTCAGTCCGGTGCATTTACACACACACACACACACACACACACACACACACACACACACACACACACACACACACAGCCTGTGTAATTATGAGACTGATTCTGAATCAGCTTTTTAATCTGTGTTTTATTTGCTTTTTAAGGTTGAGAATTAAAACTCCAAATATACAGTAATATTGTTCAGTTTGATATGTTTATACACAGAATGAAACTAATATTATCACACACACACACACACACACACACACACACACACACACACACACACACACACACACCATATTTAAAGACTGACAGATGTTAGTTTAAATCAGGGGTGTGTATATTTATGTGTCTATTTCACTCTGTGTGTGAAATTCAGATTAAAATTGAAATTGTCTTTTTATTTCCAATCTAAAATAAATTCATATTGAAATAATGATATAAATAAAAAACTCTGCACTTGATTTATAAACCCTTTAACTGATGAATGTGAATGAATGTAATGTTTGTAATTGTGTAGTTTATTAAAGTGAAGGACGTGTTGCTCATCTTCAGATCAGTGCAGAGTCTCAGCGTTAACGGGGATTTATAACAGAGTAATTAATGTGATTATAGAGTGAATAACGAGGCCACTGGGGCTCATTAACACTTATATACTGTTTATAACACGACTATCAGCATTCACTTCACACACACACCGAACACACACATACACACACCGAACACACACACATACACACACCGAACACACACACATACACACACACACACACCGAACACACACCCATACACACACCGAACACACTGACAAGCAGCGCCGAGTTCAGTCTGATCTTTAACCGTGTTCACACTGTGTGTGTGTGTGTGTGTGTGTGTGTGTGTGTGTGTGTGTGTGTGTGTGTGTGTGTGAGCGATTAAAATTATTTTAAAGAATAATTTTTGCTGGATTTTATTAAATAAATAAAGTTGATGATTTCTAAAATTTGTGTGAGGAAAATCACTACAGGTTTACTGACAGTTTTCTCTCAAGTGCCCCCTAGTGGCAGGGTTTATAATGACCACACACACACACACAGGTATAAACTCGGAGTGTATAAATGTGTGTTGATGTTGATAATGATGGTGATGTTACTGAATGTGTGTGAGTGAGAAATAACTTCACAGAAACACACAGGGCTTCAGGAAGAAACACACAGATATGGAAGGTGTGAAAAGAGGGAGAAACAGAAAGAGTGAATGAGTTTTTTTGTTTTGTTTATTTGGTATAAAAAAAACAGAGAACATCAGATACATCAACTCACTGCTACTGCTCACTGTGTAAAGTATACAATGGTGAACGAGTAAAAATTGTACCACAGTATATTATCCCAAGGAAACTCAAAAAAGTCCAACAGGGGATTTATTTCCATTGAGGTCCTCTGTGTAGTGGAAATAAAATAACCAGGGTATACAAAGAATTATAAAATACAGCAAACAATAAAAAAAAAAATACAATTATAACTTAATGAAACTTAGACTTAGTTCCTCCTGCTCCCAGTGGAGCATTGGGCAGCAACAGAAGTCTTCCATTTATCTCGGTCGCTTGCCAGGGTCTTTGCCTCTGCCCAGCTGATTCCCATGCCCTCCAGGTCCCTCAGTACTGTGTTTCTCCAGGTGGTCACTGGTCTTCCTCTCTTCCTCTTTCCACTCGCTGGCACCCACTCAAGTGATGTCTTTGAATGTCGTCTCTCGTCAAGTCTGAGGACGTGCCCAAGCATCCTTGACTGTGGCGCTGAGGGGTCTTTGGGTTGTTCGTTGGTAGACTTCCTCATTTGTTACCTTGTCTCGCCATGCGATGTCTAGAATCTTGCGAAGGCATCTTTGATGGAAGACATCCAGCTTCTTCGCAGTTCCCTCAGTCATTTTCCACGTTTCACTGGCGTAGGTGGCAACCGGAATGACCAAGGAGCTGTATAGAGTGGTCTTACTTTTGAGGCTGATGTGCTTTGATGACCAGATTTTGTGGAGTCTTCGGAAGACGGAGCTTGCCTTGCCTAGTCTGCTGTTTACATCCGGGTCTACATCTCCCTTGTTAGAGATGTTGCTTCCCAGGTAGGTGAAGGTAGATACTTCCTCCACTGGCTGCTGGTTGACTTTCACAGTGATTGGGTGATCTTCCTTAACCGACATCACTTTGGTCTTTCCTACATTAATCCTCAGGCCAACCGTGGCTGCATTGCTTGCTAGGTTGTCGGTCATTACCTGTAGTGTGTTTACTGTGTCTCCTAGCAGGGCCAGGTCATCTGCAAAGTCTAGGTCACTAAGTCTGGTGTTATTCCATTTAATGCCAAAGGATGAGTTGTTCATGCTTCTACGCATGACAAAGTCAATAGTCAAAAGGAAGAGTAGGGATGATAGTATACAACCCTGGCATATACCTGAAACAATGTTGACGAAGTCTGTGTGGCTTGTTGTCGTTCTGACACAGCTTGATGAGTTGAGGTAAAGGTTCTTGAAGATGTTGATGAATTTTTGTGGAATTCCATATGTTTTAGCAATACTCCACACCGTCTCCCTGTGTACGCTGTCAAATGCCTTTCTGAAGTCTATGAAGTTTATTTACAGTTTTGTGTTGAATTCCATTCTCTGCTCAATAATGTTCCTCAGTGTTAAGATCTGTTCGCTGCAAGGTCTTCCTGGGCAGAAACCTGCCTGTTCCTCTCGCAGCCTTATATCCAGGGCATCCTTTAGTCTGTGTAGTAGCACAGTTAAAAAATACCTTTCCGGGTACCGACAAGAGTGTTATACCCCTCCAGTTGTTACAATTACTCAGATCTCCCTTTTTGGTAGCTTTACTATTACTCCCCTCCTCCAGACTTCAGGCACTTGTTCTGCTTCCCAGACCATATTGAAGAGGTGGGTCAGTCGCTGTACTAGTGCTTGGTGTCCATGTTTCAATAACTGGTGAAATTTTATCTATTCCCGGGGCTTTGCCATTTTTGAGGGTTTTGATGGCTCTGGAGACCTCAGTGTCCCTGAATTGGTTTGTATTTACATCCATGTCATCTAGAGGGTTGAACTGTACAGCTGATGGTAGGTCCGGTTGAATGAGCACCTCTTCAAAGTGTTTAGCCCATCTAGCTTTCTGATCTTCCTCTGATGTAAGGGTTTTGCCATCCTTATCTTTTATTGGTACTGAGCAAAAGCTGTTGCTGCCACTGAGTTCCTTGGTGAGCCTGTAGAGAGTTTTTGAGTCATTTCTATTTGCAGCCTCTTGTGCCTCTTGTTCTTTCTTGTGTATCCAAGTCCTTTTGTCTTTCCTGCAGTGTTTCTTTACTTTCCTGTCCAGATCTGAGTATCTTCTGTCTAGGGAGTGTCTGTCTTCTTTGTTCTTAACCTGATCCCTTTGAATTTTCTGTTCTTTCCATTCGTCTATGAGCTGCCACGTTTCTTGACTTATCCACTGTTCATACCATGGGCCTCTGGAGCCTGCCCTAGAATTCATCTTTCTCATCAGTTTCAGAGTTTTCTGTTGGTGCATAGACTTGTATAATTGTGGTTTTGGCATGTTTGCTGCAGAGTCTAGCTTTTATAATTCTGTGGTCTACTGGTGTCCAGCTAATAAGGGCTTTCCCTGCTTCTCTTCCAAGTATGATGCCAACACCATGGGTGTGCGTGCTATTATGGCCAGAGTAGAGGATTGTCTTGTCTCCCTCTCTCATCTTTCCCTGTCCTGTCCATCTCATTTCGCTGACACCCAGTATTTCTAAGCCATAGTTGTCCATCTCATTGATGATTTGTTCAAGTTTTCCACATTGAAATAAAGTTCTTGCATTCCAAGTGCCTAATTTAGTAGTTCCTTTGGCAGAGAGAATTGAGCATTTCGAGGAGTTAACTGCCTTTCGGCTTTCATCAGCTTCTGCCATTGGCACTCCGAGTTTCTTCTGCTTCTGTTGCTGTTCCTGTAGTGGAGGTTTTTACGGGGAGGGGTCGCTGACCCCTCGCCCAACCCCACCTGTATTTATATTACCACCTTGGAGGACCATGGTGGTGCAGGTGCTATTAGCCAGCAGCAGCTCCCCTGGAATCCGTCCCACCATGGTTAAACCTGCTAGGAGCAGGGGGAACTTTGCAGGTCTGACCCTGATAGCTCACCCCTTGCTCACGATGGTATCACAAACCAAGGTCATTGCTGTAGCAGTTGCAATGACCTTGGGATACCAAGGATACCACTTGGTGGTTAGCACTCTGACTTAAACCCCCTCACATCACTCTCACGTAAAATTAATCTAACATCCACTATATTGCACAGCTACTGACCCTGGCTATCCCCCATAATGCATTGCAATAAATAAGTGATGATGTAGTTATGCTTGGGGGCTATTCCCACCCTCCAGACAGGTGTAGGTTTCCCCGATCACACAAACAATCAGGGAGGTGAAGGTCATCACATGCTTCCTCAAAGGCATCTTTTCAAACTGTTGCTGCAATGTTAGGGGGCAGCATAACATACTGGGAGGAAAGCGCTATCCACCCACTTCTGTATGCATGAGCTCATGGACACCCGTGATTGGCTAACATCGTTGTAATTGACAGGCCAGTTTTGCTCTCTTGTGCTAAGGTCAGTTGATCTGTGAGAACCATAGCTGGGGCCTACTGTGGCCATTCCGGCAGATTTTGGAGGTGATCCGTCGCATAAATTTGGGTGGAGTAAATATGCAAATGAAGCCATGGTAGTCACGACGGTAGTGACAGAAGACGCTGGTAAAAGTAATATGTATGGCCTCATGGCAATGACAGCAGTGTGTACGGTTTTCACAACTGCAGTATGGCATAGTACGGTAAGATGAAATAAGCCACACCCCAGGCCAAATTTTCAGTTTCTTCAGAATGTTGTTCTGTGAACAATTTGAGCTCAATGGTTGTGACGGAATGCTATGGTAACCCCCGGTAGCCCACGTATGCCTCACATATGTCTCAAGGATGCTTTCACAGTTGCGATGGATGAATTAATCCGGTGCTTGACTCACGGCAATTTTCAACACGACAACACTTTCCGGGGATGGAAGCCACGTCCTCTCCGTTGTCAAGGTAGCTCCCCGGCTCTCACATATTCCAACGGAAGGGCCCGGAACGTGTGTCGATTGACCCCTGGAAAGCCCAAAATCATCTACCGTGAAGTGATTCCAGCTATGTGAGACTTTAGCATTAGCCTCCCAGCTACAGATGGCTGTAGCATCATCAGGATTCAAACTCGCAATCTGCAGATGATAGGGCTAACGTTTTTCTGTTGTGCCACTTGGGAAATCGTTTTATCCTGCTCAGAGTTGAGCTAGATTCTGGAAACAATGTGTATGAAACAGGAATACACCCTGGAGGGGACACCAATCCATCACAGGACACACACACACACACACACACACACACACATACACACACACACACCTAGGCGGTGACAGCTTGTCCATAGGGGCACCATACAGTAACTTCATAAAGTCTTTATTCACAATGCCATACATTTTACATTCCATTGAAATACTAATTACTTCCCTTGCATGATTAAGAATTCTAAAAAGATGCTATTTGATAGATATAGCATTGATTTGGTTGTTTTTCTAGATGTTGTGCAATCGAGGGGCAGTCTGATCACTGTTCCATCCAGTCTGCTGCCATCCTCATAGTTGAGGGTCAGCGATCCATATCTTCCATGAATTCTCTTGGGTGATTATAGAACACCAGAGGGACCCAAACCTTCATCTGGTGGCAGGTACACATACACATCTATGGGCAATTTAGGGTAGCCAGTCGACCTAAACTGCATGTCTTTGGACTGTGGGAGGAAACCCACGCAGACATGGGGAGAACATGCAAACTCCACACAGAAAGGCCCCAGTTAGGCCGCTGGGCTAACCACTGCACCATCATGCCACCCTGCTCCGTTCAGTACCATAGAGTTATTGTTGCACCTAGCAGGCCTATCCACAGATGGAACTGCAACAAGTACTAATAGAGGCCCATTGGGGCAAGTATCATGCTGTATCAGGTACATCATGTATCATGCTGCTCCATGAGCAGATAAGGGTAGGTAAAATACTCCACAGCCATCAAAATCTTGTTTAATAGCAAATAATCAGTATTAACTCTAATATATTTTTGCAAACAAAGGCAAAGTGTATGTGCAGACAGTGTATCTATGATGTGTCTAGAACCATTTCTATTGTAACATATGGTATATGGCAAAATATTAGGAAAGGGAAAGCAAGATTGTGGAGTGGATAATGTCCATAGATCAGAAATGTGTGTGCACTACAGTCACATTGTTTGGGCTAGTTTCAAGAACCTGGAAACCCTGGTTAATGCTGGTTAATCTTTTCTGTGTGTTGGGAAGCACACCTGTTGTATCAAACACAGTTGAACAAAGGTACCTCTAAAATCATTTAAAAATGAAAGTGTGTTAAGGTGCTCGATTAACCCTCACCCAAGTTCAACTCTTTGCAAGAGAACTGGGAGCATGTGGCTTTCTGAGGAAAATTATAGCAAATACTGGTTTGATTGTATAGCACTTAGGTTACGCACATATTTGCTCATCTATTTATCATCTCCTTTGTGATTATAACCTTTAAATTGCAAATCTATAAGTAGGCAGTTCTGCAATTAAATGCTTACATTAAATGCCATTAAATGCTCATGCTGGCTACCTCCTAGGGGGCTACCAAGAGAAGTGTCACTTTCAAACATTTACCAAGTTCACAGCTTAATTTTGCAAGACGTTACAGATTGAATGTTCCTTCATTGCAACTCATGTGCACTGTTGAGTGAGACAAATTCTCACCCTCAATAGAGTACAGTATCAGGATTTCATGGGGTTAAACATTTTGAATATTTCTGATCCCCAGTAGTGAGCCATGTCAGGACTCTATTCTCATCCTCAATAGAGGACAGTATCAGAACTTTAGGTGAACAGTGTCCTCAACAAAGTGTCCTATCAGCAATATAACCCCCCCCCCCAAAAAAAAAAAACAAAAAAAAAAACACCCACTGGAATTATTTTTCTTTCATTACCGGGATTTTTCTTTGCCATAATATTTCATTGTAGTCCAGCCATCCATTCATAATCCATAACCGCTTATACTGTGCAGAGTCATGCGCAAGCTGCAGCCTATCCCAGCTGACTATGGGCGAGAGGCAGGGAACACCCTGGACAAGTCGCCAGGTCATCACAGGGCTGACACATAGAGACAAACAACCATTCACACTCACATTCACACC
>JAODTV010000012.1:364050-375320 GCA_025399955.1 Galeichthys feliceps
TGTGATTTCCACGTGACTTGCATCCCCTCCCCAAATCGCACACTGGTCGCAGATAACGCGCACACGCAGCGATCCCGTGAGGGGAAGCTTGCGTCCAAAAATCACAATATGCTTGCGAAAGAAAATCGCCCGTGTGCACCGGGCTTAATATACAGTACAGGTAATGATAACATCCCATCACAGGTGCGTTAACGTACACCTACAGGTAGGCAACTAATCAACACCTGACCATCACAGGGGGAGGGGGTGTAAATAGTTCTGTAGTGACGGCTCGTTCACAGGGGCGTGTACGGCACATCAAACGGGTTATAAACGTGTTCTGGCAGGAGTCATTCAGTGCCTCGGAACGGTCAGTTTTCCAGACGCACCAGGATTAACACAGCATACCACTAATGACGGGCAGGACGGTGAGATCTGGGCAGGCCACGCCTGCAGGTGGCACAAACGTAGAGTAATACACAATAATAGTGTGTGAGAGAGAGAAAGAGAGAGATCAGACTCCACCGATCCACAGCTCTGATATCAGTGTGTTATTAAAAATAGAAACATGGCATTGGTGCATATTTACTGCTCACACACACACTCCACCAGGGTCTACACACACACACACACACACACACACACACACACACACACGGTGCACCCGGATCAGAGCACAATTTGTTTGAGCTGCTGTTGATGATTATGATTATATAAATATGAAGAATTTAAATATATGACCCTTTTTTTGCACTAAATAAAAAAATAAAATAAAATGGATGTTGTGGTGCTGTCAGTGTGGATCTCAGTAAAGTGTGTGTGTGTGTGTGTAGACCCTGGTGGAGTGTGTGAGTGTGTGCAGGTCAGATGATGACCCTTGGCCTATGTTGGAGTGTTACCGTGTGGCGTTGTTGAGTTTTGCACAAGTGACGGTGCACCTCTCAATCCAGAGCGAGAATGTCAGTGTGGTTCTCCAGAGACTCTCGCTGTGAGTAACACACACACACACACACACACACACACACACCTCTGTACTCTAGCTATTATTTAGTTGTTTAATTTTTATTGAATGTCTTTAATCACTCGTGCTCTGCATATAAACTGACTCATTAATTTTCTTCACTCACTCATCCTCAGTTCTTCCCTCGCTCTCTCACTGTGTGTGTGTGTGAGGTGTTTAATGTCCTGTGTTGTTCTGCAGGAGCTGTGTGGAGCTGCTGCTCTCCATCACTGAGGCTTTTCCAGATGCATTGTGGGAACAGTTTCAGTCCTCCGTACAGGTACCACACACCTGACGCGTTCCAATACACTTTAAACGCCTCCTCTTTTTACCTTTTCCTGTCAGCGTGGACAGAGTTGACATCCCTGTAGCATGTTGTCATGGAGACACATTAGCCACTTCCTGTCTGTGATGGACACTAAGACACACGGCTCTAAAATGGGTTTTAACCAGCTGTTCTCGCGTCCCAGTTTATCTGCAGCGTTAATAAAATAACCGCGGTGTGTTCCTGTGTGTGCGCAGATGGCTCATGCGCTGCTGCAGGACATGGGCGTCACTCAGCTGCGTCTGCTCTGCTCAGCCACTCGGGAGCGAGGGATGTGGAGCAACAGCACACTACAGAGCCTTCTGGGAAACGAGACGCCTCCGGAAGCTGAAGGTGAGGTGTCCTCGGTTTTACTGTCCACACCCGAGGACCTCTGGGGGTCAGGATTTAGCCCTAAAGTACACACAGGCCCCCAAACCATGTGTGCTTTTATGATTTCTCAACAATGTCTAACATCGTTCACATCTGTGCTCTAGTGCAAGCATTCCTGATGCGTGAAGGTCCGGACCTGCTGCAGCTCAGGGTGAAGTACCTGATGAAGGAGAGCTCCATGGAGAAGGCGGCGCTGCTGGCTAAAGCCTGTGCTGAGTTCCAGGAGTTTGCTGCGAGCAGAGGACCCTTTAAACAGAGCTACCTCGTGTGTGTCTGTGCTTTTGCGCCACAGGAGATGCTCATGGAGGAGGTGGGTGGAACTGCAGAACCTTTAAACACGGGGTGGAGCTGATTAATCGTTTCAACTTCATCACACACACTTTCCACTAAAAAGCCTGGCTGGGTCTTACCTCCTGTGATCTCGTGCGCTCTAATAGGTTCCAGAAAACTGAAGGCAGGGAGCACCTGCTGAGAGGCTGAAGAGTTGTTGCTGTCAGGAACTGTGCTCTGATTGGTTACGGGGCACTAGGGGTGGGAACTGCATTCTGGTTGGTTACAGCAGAGCTGGAGGTGGAACTGAGGGTGTGGAATACGCTCTGATTGGTTACAGAGATACTGGAGAAGATTATGGAGTAAGGGTGTCCATTTGGTACGGGGGGGGACTGTGCTCTGATTTGGATTTGGATTGGAGGGGCATCGGGGGCGGGAACTGTTCCACAATTCCAGTACAGAGGTTCTGGAATTGTGAGCTAGGTTTTGCCTGGTCACAGGGAGAACTGGGGTACTGGGGGTGGAGTACATGCACCGACTGTTTTTTCGAGACACAGGGACACCTACACCACAGTGTACATTATTACGCAGTACACCAGCGTAAGACGAGAACAATGCCACACTGATGCACTATATTTAATTTTTTATATATATATATATATATATATTAGAGACAACACTGTTGATGTTTTTAGTTGTGTGTCCTGCAGCTCTCCCAGGTGGACTGTCGTGATGCTCTGGAGATGATCTGTAATCTGGAGGCAGAAGAAGACGAGAGAGGAGCGTTTACGCTGTGTTCAGGCTTCCTGACCCGCCAGCTCCTGCAGGAGGACTCGTACTGCGCCTGGTCAGTTTCTAAACACAATCAATCCTGCATGTGGAACAAACTCAAATTCAGAGATCTGCAACTCCATTAACAAGTTCAGTATTGATCAAGCTCCTCTGGTTAAAGTCTTCAAATTTAAATGTGAACGCAGGGTCAAATCGGGGTTCAGTTTGTTGTTTATGGCTGTAGGAGCAGCGTGAGAGGTGGTAATGTGGTGGTTAATCTCTCCCCCAGGGAACTGACCCTTTTCTGGAGTAAACTCCTGAAGCGATTGGAGCCTTCAGAGCAGAGCTTCCTGGAAAAGTGCCAGAAGATGTCTTTCCTCGCCAAAACAGTGTTCCACCTGCTATTCTTTATTAAAGTGATCCAGTCTGAGGTGAGTTCTTCGTTCAGTCGTCCTGGCCTCCTCTGGCTGTAGGCTAATGCACAAACTCATGATGGCACTGTTCTAGCGCTTGGTTTACTGTGGTGAAATGTGATCAAAACTTAGAGCTGGTTTTGTTTTCTAATCTGCAGTTGGACAAGATTGGATTGCCAGCGTGCATTGAGATGTGTATCCGTGCCCTGCGCATGGAGTCCTGCGAGGGAGCCAACAAGGCCACCGTCTGCAAAACCATCTCCTGCCTCCTGCCCTCTGACCTGGAAGTGAAGCGGGCCTGCCAGTTAACGGAGTTCCTCCTGGAGCCGACGGTTGACTCTTATTACGCCGTGGAGACGCTGTACAACGAGCCGGACCAGAAGCTGGAGGAGGAAAACCTTCCGATACCCAACTCTCTACGCTGCGATCTTTTCCTAGTCTTCAAAACTCAGTGGGCTTTTGATCCGGAGTTCTGGGATTGGAAAACGCTTAAGCGTCATTGTTTAGGTCTTATGGGCGAGGAGGCGTCTATCGTGTCCTCCATCGACGAGCTAAACGACGATCGCTTTGTCGAAGCGGAGCGAGAGGACTTGGAGTTAGCGTCTGAGGAGTACAAGGACGTTTTTGAATGCTTCTTGGACACGACAAATGAACTGAAGGAGATCGCAGACCAGCGACAAAAAAACAGAGAAGTCAAAAAGTTGAGAGAGAAAGGATTCGTGTCGGCGAGGTTCAGAAACTGGCAAGCGTACATGCAATACTGCGTGTTGTGTGATAAAGAGTTTCTTGGTCATAGAATAGTGCGACACGCGCAGACGCACTTCAGAGATGGGTATTATAGCTGTCCAATTTGCACAGAGACTTTTGAAACGAGAGAAACTCTAGACCCACATGTTGGGTCACACGTCAAGCTGTCTTGCAAAGAGCGCTTAGCTGCGATGAAAACCACTAAGAAACTGACTGATGCAAAAATCTCTGTTCCTGATATTGCAGCTCTGAAAAACAAGAGTGGAGAAAATCAGGCCCGAAAAGCAAAAGCTAAAAACTGCAATGGCGATTCTGGCCAGCTGTACAACGGCGATGCGGTGGGCTCTCAGACTGAGGGTCCCGGCGTCAGGGTCAACGGGAGAGAGCGAAATGTTTGTCCTGTCACCAACTGCAGAAAAGGGTTCAAGTTCTTTCGCAATCTTCTCACCCATGTGAAGGATCACGGGGAGGTCGAGGAGGCAAAGCGCTTCCTTGAATTGCAGACCACGAAGATAGTTTGTCAGTATTGTCGCCGTCACTTTGTTAGTGTCAATCACCTGAACGACCATCTTCAGGTTCATTGTGGTGCTAAGCCTTATACTTGCATTCAGGTGAACTGCAAAGCTAGCTTCGACACCAACGCTGAGCTCCTTGTGCACAGCAAAGGACATCCAGTCTTCAAGGCCAAGTGTATGTTTCCTGGCTGTGGAAAGATTTTCAATGAAGCTTATAAACTCTATGATCATGAGGCGCAGCACTACAAAACGTTTACCTGCAAAGTGCCTGGCTGTGGTAAGGTGTTTCACACTCAGTCTCAGTTGGAATTGCACGAGGAGAGCCATAATGCAAAGAAAGAGGAGACGCAGACTGCCGAGAGCGACAGCGCTTGTCCTGTAGAGCCTCCTCAGCCACACCTTTCCAGTGAACCAGCTCAGCAGGATCCCCTTCCAGGGCCTCCAATGAACTCCAGCTGCATGATGAGCCCTGCAGATCACCCAACGAGTCTGGTGAAAGTGAAGCACTCCGTTGAGAACATGCTCAATCTTGCTGCTCAAGATCCCACGCAAGCGTTCGGCCTTGTAACGTGCAAAACCGAGCCAGCTGATCCAAACCTTCTGCAGCAGCCACAGATCCCACACATGGAGACCCAGCAGACCCAACCTCCAGTCACCCCTCCCATGCCTCACTTGAATGAACCCAGGCCTGAAGAGTCCTTGTTAGATGTGCTAATGAATGATCCATCGTGCCCACTTCCACCAGCATCTTCATATCAGAGCCTCCTCGAGGACTTCCAGCAAGCTCCGTCAGGAGACGTTTTGCAAGCTCAAATGGAGTCTGCTGTTTCACAGAGTCACACCCAGCCCCTGTACAGTAACGAAAACGCCGAATATGGGCAGTATGATCCCAGTTCTGTAGCCCCGATTCACACACCATACCCAGTTCAGTATGGGAACAGCATGGTACCCTTACAGCAGACTGCTCATAACAGTCCACCAGCGATGCCTGTGTCTCAGAGGCTTCCTCCACAAGTCACCCCTTTTCCCACCAACAGACCGGTACAGCCACTGCAGGCCAACACACTCTGTTCCGCAGCCGAGGAAAAGGACCGGTACAAATGTGCGTACGAGACGTGTTCTCGAGACTACAGCTCTTACAGAAGTCTAACCAAACACATGAAAGCGGCTCACTGTGAGTTTTATGCACAATGGAAACTGGCGAGGAGGAACAAAGTATCACCGATCACAAACAGAGCTGCGTCCATGAACGGGAAACGGGTTTCTTCAGAACCCTTACAGAACCAGCTGGGTCAGAGGACTCCTGCTCCTCTGACCCCGATGCAGAAACTGCCTGCCCAGCAGCACTACCCAGCAAGCTGTCTAAACTCCACTTACCCCTCGGGTTCTTCCCATTTAACCGGTCCTACTGGTCAGGCGTTCCCAAACCAAATGGACAGCATATTGGATCCCATTGTGCTCTCGCAGTTAGGAAATGCTGCAAATCCGCCTCCTGTAGCTCCTCACGCTTCCTGTTATTCTGTCCCGATGAACAGTTCGCTTCAGCAGCAGAATTACCATTCGCAAGCAATGACGTCTTCAAGTGGTCACTTCTCCTCACAGATGGACACTGCGTCTCAAACCCAAGTGCCAAATACCTATAACGGAGACATGGCCTATCCTCCTTTGCAGCATCAAAACAGTCCCTCGTGTCGCTTCATCCAGACCCACCCGGACGTTACCCAAACAATAAACAATCCAGCCAAAATGGGCCATCCCAGTAACTCTTCTCCACCTTCCTACATTCAGCAACCAAAGACCAACTCCATACCTGTAGTCAAACATACGGAGTGTGTCGTAAAACTGGAGAGAAACCCAGATTTGGTTCCATCCCCTCCAAACACGTCACAGCAAAGCAACCCTCCTGCAGCCATGAACTCTCAAACTTCTCAAGATGACACCAGCAATTCTGCACATGATGGCGACATCAAAAAAAGGAAGCGAAGCAGCAGAACAAAGTGGCCTGCTATCATCAAAGATGGCAAGTTCATTTGCTGTAGGTGCTTTAGAGGGTTTCACAGTCCTAAATCTCTTGGAGGACATTTATCTAAACGTGCTGTCTGTAAACCCTATGATGAAGCAGTTCTGTCTGCAGATCTTCCAAGTTCATTTCTTGAACTTCTGAACTCCCCTCACCCATCAGACACTCCGCAGTCCTCACCTTCTGCACAGGTCGGTTCCACTCAGGCTTGGCCTTCTCTCACTAAAGGGCCCCTCGACCCAAAATTGTTTCCCAATGTCACTTTTCTGAACACTAAAGGTTCTGTGTACAACAGCGACGGTAACCCAAGCAGTGAAACCATACAACAGAATTCACAGAGTCTGGGTGAGTCGGTTGGTGCACATCAGCAGACTTTTGCCGAATCCTCTGTCTCTTACCCTCAAGACAACCAAAACAGTGTGATTCAGCATACGGGAAATATCAAAGACAAGCGCAGTCAGCATCAAATGAGTTATCCCCAGTCTTGCAACTCCTTACCAAGTGAAACTGGTTCCTCAGATCAGCTTTTGTCTCGCTTGTTAAGTGAAAACCAAACTTCTGACTCCAACTTCAGCAGTCCCACTAATCATATCGACAGAATCCTTCAAGCTGAAACACTAAACAAGATTAAGGAGATTAAAGAAAAATCTACCATAACAAATGCGAGTGAATTATCCAATGACGGGCTTCTCGCTGCCATGGCTAGTCTTGCTCAAAACCTGGTGTCAGAAAAGAGCGTCAAGGAAAGGCTTCGTGAACAAATATTGGCTGGAGACTTCCAGAAAAGAAGCAGTTCATGCCAAGGTCAAGGTGTTGACAACTCGAGTTTACAAAGTCCGATGATTGACGCTCCTCACCACACAACGCATGTAATTCAAAAGGCTCTTCAAGGTAGCGAGCATGTCGTCGGAGATGGTATTGAACTTGAACGTTTTGCCTTGGCTGGAAGTGTTACACCTGACGAGACCTCGACACGGAGTCCCAGTGTAACAAATGGTGCATTTGTTACACCACCAGTACAAGATGACGATGAAATCATAGAAATACTAAAAGCGCTGGAAAGATTGGATCTGGATAGGGAAATAAGAGACCATGACCAGACACCGACTCTGCCTCAGGAGACAGGAGGAGTAACAAAGGCCACAGAAGCTACATGCACCACTTCTGTGGTCCGAGGCTATTCCTGCGACAGTGATGGTTGTGGTTACAGAGCGATGACGAAAGATGCCCTCTTCAAACATCTCATGAAACAGCATAACTACACAGAGGACATGCTAAATCAGTGTCGCAAGGAACAGTTTAACTTTGCGCCGTTTAATTGTCAACTCTGTCCCAAGACCTTCACACGAAACTCCAACCTCCGAACACATTATCAGTCTGTGCACAATTATTCACATGAGCAGGTGGTCAAGATGGGGATTACGCGGCAATACAGTCGAAAATCCTCGGAGCTTGATCAGTCTCTTGGTACCACTTCAAGCGGCTCAGATTTGCTCAGTCTACCAGCACCGAAGGCGCCCTTTCCTGGACAGCGGCAGCATGCTGAGACTGGTACCGGTGTCCCTGCTTTGAGACCTGGTGTTGCTAGTGTTAAATCAGAATTCAATGGTCAACCTTTTAAACAGCAGCTTCCTGTTGACTCTGGTATCCCTGCGAGTGTACAGAGAACAGACACAACTCCGCGTCAACTCCAGAGTCAGGCTACTATGCATCCATCGGTGATTAAAGCTGTTCCTTCCTTGCTAACCTCCTCGAGTGTGGCGCAGCAGTTAAATTGGCCAAATGGGTCCGTGCAGGGTTCACTTGCACCTTCTCGGCCCACCCATGGAATGCCCCCTGGGGATCTGTTGCCTTCGAGTGCGCACTCCGTGGCCCAGACCCCTTCAATCCCAGCACAGGTTGGTAGCCTGTCCCCAGAGAAGAAGCCCAAACTGGGAAGACCCAAAATGCAAAAACAAAAGGAAGTGACCAAGAAGACTAAGGAAAAAAAGACAGACATGGATGATGTTTTTAGCCCCTATCGGCCCTACCGCTGCGTCCATCAGGGCTGTGTGGCTGCCTTTACAATTCAGCACAATTTGATTCTCCACTACAAAGCTGTACATCAGTCTGAACTCCCCACGTTTGCAGTTAACGAAGAGGATGAACAAACTGAGGAGGAGGAGGAGAATAATGAAAACGAGGAGGAGAATGACATGCCTGATGCCGAGGTCAATGAGGTAACGGAGTTTCGCTGTCAAGTCAAAGACTGCTCTCGAATATTCCAGGCTGTTACAGACTTGCTGCAGCATTACCTTCAGCTTCACAGACTGAGCCTCGACAAAGCAGGTGTGATGATGTCTAGCATGAACCTGGGCAGGTTTCAGTGTGACCAGCCAGATTGTGCAGTTACCTTCACTGGATTCTGGAAGTACGTTAACCACATTGACACCGAACACAAGAAGGTCAAACTTTCTAGAACTGAGCCTGTTGACGGAATGTTCCAGTGTGAGGTCGAGGGTTGTAGCTGTTTATATACCACAAGGTCAAACTTATTGCGGCACATCATGAAAAAACACCACGACCTTTACAAACTCCGCCTGCTGAACTCGAGAGGTGTCAGACTTGGCCGTCCTCCAAAGAACAGTTTAGTCTCCGTTGAGAAGGAGAATAGGGAAATTAATAAAAAGCCTGTTCCAAAGGGGGTTGAGAAAAAGAGAAGGAAACAAAAGAACCTCTGGACAAAATACGGGAACCCCATTTTGAAAACGAAGGAGGCGGCCTTTGCCATGTGCACCAAGAGCACTCGGTTCCAGTACCCTTGCATGATTAAAGGCTGTGAGACGGTCAATGACTCTGAGCGAAATCTCATGAAGCATTATGCCCAGCATGGTCTGCCTAAACAATACCTGGAGGAGCAGAGGAGCAACTACATCTTCTGCAAGAAAATGTCCCGCTCCAAGTACAAACGGATCGCGTCAAGGAGTGATGATACAGACAAATCTGATGAAAGCTCCATCGAGGCCTCTGAGAACGACGAGGCTGTGGACACCGGGCCCAGTGAATCGGAGTTCTCAAAGCCGACGTCTGAGAAGGAGAGCACTGAGGACACTGAAGTTTCAGACACTAAATTGTCCAGTGACCTGAGCTCGGATATCTCTGTGGTGGTGAAGCGAAAGAGAGGTCGTCCACGCAAGGGGGAACGTGTCAAACACTTGCAGTTGGCACGCAAGAGAATGACGAGGTTAAGAGCTGCGCAGACTCACTCGGCGGTCAACTGCGCAGCTGTTAATTCCGACTCCACTTCGTCCGGCGCCACGCTGCCACAGGAGCAAAATGTGACCCTGAGCTCTTTCAAGCCGTTGGGCTTCGAGGTTTCCTTCCTCAAGTTCCTGGAGGAATCGAGGCAGTCCACGGGAAAGAGGAAGACGACTTTACCGGATGTACACCCACATAAGAAATACCCAACCGTGCACCTGAAGACTGCCTCGGTGGTGTGCAGCAGGATCAATCCTGAGCATCACTGCCGAGATGTACTGAAACTGGTGGAGTTTAAGAACCCGCAAAAGCTCACTTCCCTTAGCAAGGTGACGTTTGAGGTGCATAGAGGGTTCTCGAAAGTTTTTGACCTCTTGCTCAAGCAGCTGCATGATATGCGACCTGCAGTGGTCATTCAAAAAGAGGGCGTGTCCAATGTTACAGGGTAGTTCTCAGGATGGGGAGATGGATCAATAACTCCAGTGTTGCTGTTTTGGGGATGTTAAATGATTCAGTGGGTTATTGACGGTGATGTTTTCGAAGCCCTCGACACTGAACGCTCCTGTTAACATCTGCTAATTCCTCGACAGGACTGTGTATTAAACTTGTTCTTTAAGTTGTTAATTAAACAGTTAATGATGATGATATACCTCTTACGCATGCCCTTAAAGTTATCCGGCACATGTGGTCGATGTTGGAAACGAACCCTTAGAGGAAGATTTTAATTGTTGCGGCTCCCTGTAGGACTTTTAAAATGACCTAGCTTCTGTTGCGGTTGGACTGATGATCCTGTAGTGCGGTGGTGAACTGTAGATGGTAACCATTTTAGTCTTGTTCAATATTGCATTGTAAATTTTGAACGTCTATAGCGTTGTGTCTGTGTGTGCACATACTGACTCTCCGGATAATTTACTGCCACCAGCAGTCTGTACCTTCAACAACAGAGACCAATTTATTACAGCTTGCATTTTCTACCTCTGTGTGCTTGTGTGTGGGTTTTTTTCCCTCTCGGACGAGTCGTAGTTTCTCTTACGACTTCACACAGAAATCACCCAACGTTTAGTCTTATTTTTATAGAAGAAGAGTACTTCATACAGAGTGATTAGAAGTCTTTTGTTCAGGTTTTTAGTTTTGGTTTATTGCCGTATTACAGGAGCATTTCGCTGGTGCACAGTGATACATAGATTGTTTCGTGTTTATTATAAAATCATACAACAAATAAAATGGGCTATTTAAAAACAATAAAAAAAAGCTTAAGTACTATTTCTCAAGAATTCAGTGGACACTTGCCTGTACACTACACAATACAGTAGCAGTCAAAAGTTTGGACACTCATTACTGTGGATAAGTAGGTGTGTCCAAACTTCTGACTAGTACTGTATGTATGTGTACGTACACACACACACACACACACACACCAGTGTTTCCCCCAGGTTTTGAAAGCAGCGTGGTGGCACTGGGCGCGTTGCAGCCCATCTTTGAAAATTTTGAAATTTGGTGCATTTTCCTGCAATCTGAGGAGTTTTCTGGTCGTATTTTATTAAAGTCTTGCCTCATAATTTCACTTGTGTTCATAAATATATATCAGTGTTTCCCTTTCATTGTAATGTGTGTGATGGGC
>JAODTV010000012.1:464974-475729 GCA_025399955.1 Galeichthys feliceps
CGATGATCTGGCGGCTTGTCCAGGGTGTACCCCGCCTTTCGCCCATAGTCAGCTGGGATAGGCTCCAGCTCGCCTGCAACCCTGCTCGGGATAAGCGCTTACAGATAATGAGATGAAATGAAAAATGATCATCACACTGTGGAATCTCTGAGCTGTTCCTCGCTGTAATTGTGTTGTTTAGACAGCAGGGGGCGCAATAATGTAAACTATCAGGAACGTACATGACTTCACTGTAGGCGGAAGTAACACAGCTCTAATGCTGCAAACACAATAAACAGGTGTGAAATGGGAAAGAGCTGCTGTGTGATTGTGTACAAATAGATTTAACAAGAAAGAAAAGAAGCAAATGGAGGCAGAACAAATGTTCATACAGGTTTATTAAGAAACTGATTTGATTAATTTTTCATTTTTAATAAAAGGAATATTTTAGTTAATAGACTATTTTATTCCAACATTTACAAACAGATAAATTACTGTGGGTTTTTTAAGAAAATGAAGCAAAGGGGTTTTTTTTATTTAAGAAAAGTAATATTTAATTTCATAAAGGAAAATAAAATGTTGCATTTTCAGGGATAAAATCTTCATTTATTTTATTTTTTTTCTAAAATATCAAGGGAGAAACAAATTGCGAACCCAACATCGTGACTAAGTTGTGTATTGGATAAATCACTACTTGGCGAGAAATTACTGATTTAAAAAAAAAAAAAAAAAAACCCCAGCCCCACTGCATACAGTAAAATCATGAAAAAAAGCCAAATAAAATAAATCTATTTATAGTCGTCTGGACTTACCGTGCTCTATAAGTATCTACAGTATATTATTTCCTGTGTGTGTGTGTGTGTGTGTATGTGTGTGTGTATGTGTGTGTGTGTGTATGTGTGTGTATGTATGTGTGTGTATGTGTGTGTGTGTATGTGTGTGTATGTATGTATGTATGTATGTGTGTGTGTGTGTGTGTATGTATGTGTGTGTGTGTGTATATGTGTGTTTTCTCTTACAGTCTCATTATTTTGCAGATTTCCTCAAACAGCTCCTTTTCATCCACAGTGTAAACCACCTGCAGATCCGCAACTCCAGACCTGACCAGTAGGGGCGCTGTGCTCCTCGAACCTGGAAATCACAGCAGGGCTTAAGATTCATTTTATTGAACCGATTTTTCCGAACGGTTTCAGAAACTGAACCAGGTTTTCAAGTTGGGTTTCTTGTGCACTTCCTGTACGTTTCTTCACCGTACACTGCTCACTGATGCTTTACGCTGAAAAGGCCTTGTACAAATCTAACGTTAATAAAAATAACTCAAACTCTGCGTAATCTCAATAAAGCTACTTTACTTCTTTGGTCATTTTCCCTTGACATTTAAATTTCATGTAAATTTACATACAAGTTATAAATATGTATTTAAAATGGTGCTTATTTTTGTTTTCTCAATTTCTTTAATTTATTGTTAATTTAGTTTGTTACAAAAATAAGTGGCTTGAAAAAATGGGGGGGGGGTCTTTATTTTACTTGGTGGTTATGTGAGCTCCAACACTACCACCGTTTAAGATATTTATACATTTCAAAATGGTGAAATACATCAAAATAAAAACACGCACAGCCTAAAACATGTCAATATAACATCATACAATCACATGTACATCCTTAAAACTCCATTTCAAACAAACAGTGCCATAGATTAATTGCTGGAAAAAAAAAAAAAAAGTTAAAATCAGGTAACAAACCAAAACATCACTGATTAGCAACATAAACGTTTCTGTTTGGTCACATAAAAGTGGGCCTGTGGGTGTTTCAGCCTCTTACTGCCCCGTTTCTGTGCTGTTAAAGAAAACGTGTTCACTCGGCCTGACGGGACACTGAACGCGAGCCGAGCCGCGAGTTCGGGTAAACCCGTCCACTGCACGAACCAACTCACGCCTTCAAACTCGGATCCTGAATGCGAGCTTCCTGGCCCCGAAGCTGCAGAGAGCTGACGGTCGAGACGCTACAGCAGTGGAACTAAATTTAGATCCTTTTGTTATTAATGCAAAGATTAAAAATAATTACTTCACTGGGGTAAAAGTGAACACGTGTTAATTTAAGTAACATAATTAGCCCATTTCCTGAAAAATAGAGACGACATTACAGCGACCTTTTTTTTGGGTGAATTAATTAGTCCACACTTTCTTGCTCCTTGTTGATTGCTATTAGTGCAGTGTGCACTGCGGAGTAACACCACAGGTTTCTCAGATGGACTGGATGCAGCTGAATTAGAGAGAGGGGGGGCATCCCTAATAAAAAGTCATTCAAAAAGAACAATTTGTTGGCGAACTGCACACCACTACACCACATTAAGACTCAGACACCCAGAGCAGAGGATCACTCACCCCGCCCGGAGGAGCGACAGTCTTTATCGACGACGACAGCGCCGGTTATCTGTTTCCTCTCAGATTCAGGAAGCGGACTATCCGAGCTAAGGCAGTAAAATAAGGCACAAATGGGGTCAAACTCGGGGTCAGGTTCCAAATCGCGGCGTGTTCGGGCGTGCAGCTCCAAACTCATCACTGTTAGGTGCTGCACCTGAGGGAGATCAGTTTAACAAGAAAATGTGCAAGTTTATAAACAACTGGAATAAAAATAAAAAAAATGTTGCAAAATCAACAGAATCACGCGACAGAAATCCAGGGCCTGGTTTATCAATCAATCATTTACTAAAGTTTATATTAACCTGGTTCCTCCTGATTTACTAAAGTTTCACTGATTTTCTTCATACTCGTCTGTACAGACTGAAACGCAAGTCTATAAAATTTTAATATTAAAATTTTCAGCAAAACGCTGACTAAACGCTAAAAGAGCACCTAGTGTGATTTAATTTTCCACAAAAGCAGTTCAGCCATGGCAGCGTCCTGCCTACCACAGACACACACCACCTCCTCCAGGGCGCCATTACTTTTGTCCCAAGTCATTTGGAATCATTTCATTGAAGCCATTAATGTGAGTTTCACGTAATGTTCACGAAATTGGTACGTAAAGTATAATTAAGGGATTTAAACATAACAGCATAACCCATTTATTAAAAAAAAAAAAAAAAAAAAAAAAACCCGGTAACAAGAAAAGTCGAAACCCATCAGACGAGGTTCACGTTAGTGAGAGTCCTTGTACAAAAACCTACACAAACGCAGAAGTGAAACGCAAAAAAAAAAATGTCCCCCCCCCCCCAAAAAAACAACAGGATTTATCTCCACCACCACATTTCTTGTGTAAACGATCCTGTGAACAATCTGTTCATAGCCAGAATGATAAACGAGGCTTTAATAAGAGGGTTACCGTTAGCAGTATAAGGCGGGTTCGTTGAAGATGAAAGCTCCTGCAAGCCAGATTCTGTTGCAGCAGGGGCACTTACCTCGTGCAGCGCTTTAGCTTCCTGTAGGTTCTGCATGCCGACTTTAAACCCGTACGAGTTGCACAGCGATGGCCCCTCAATCTGAGAGTTCTCCCCTTTGGGTTCATTCAGACCAGCGAACTGATTCTACAGGAGAAAAACATTTCACAACTAAAGACTCATTTCTGACCAAATTACAGCATCGTATCATACGCAACATTGGAAGCTGCTGTAACAGGACTGATGTGTTCTTTTTGACCAGACCTTCATTTGTGTCGTAAGCAGTACTCTCCGTAACGCACTCATGTTGCAGTTTCGTCTTTGCTGGAGTCTCTGAGATTTTGGCTCCACATCTGGAAAATGGGTTAGACCAAATGTGATTCGATACAATTATGTGATCAGGTAGTTTGTTACATTAGCAGGTGTACTAAGCAATTCAAGTTCATGGTAGATCATCTCACAGTGACTACCTTCTGATCCAGGACTACAGTCAAGCTCACGGACTCCTTTGCTTCTCCTCTTGCTGAGGATGGGGGTGCTGTGGAGGAGGGAGGGACTTGAACTCTCCCCATCATGGTCTCTTGTAGGAAATGGCGACGGACTGAGAAACTGCTTTGGTTTAATGCTTTCTGGTGAGAGAGGATCAATGGAGCTGCCAAGCATGGGGGACATAGGTCCAACACCCAATTCCAGGTTCTTGTTGTCTGATGTTTGCTGCCATGGTGGCAGACAGGAAGGGTCTAGAGATTGAGTCTGCATGAAGGAGTTCCCATCTCCCTCCACTTGCCCTCCGATTTCATCCTCCATGGCACATTTCATCTCCTTTGGACTGTTGTTGGAGATGTCTGCCTCTACCGGAGATGTACCGAGAAGCAAAGTTAACTTGTTCTTCCGAAGAGTCTGCAATGCGGACACCTTTTCAGACCGCTCACCCTGCCTTTGAGAGAGAGGCAGAAAGCTTCCTACCTCCTCCTGGTGGGGTGATTTATTCTTGCCCTGTATTGACATCACATTTTGTGCACAGAGTCTGCTTTTCCGATCTCTTTGAAGGCACTCAAATTGTCTCTTAGCTTGCAGCCATAGTTGTACTCGTTCCCGGCTTGGAGCACTTTTGCAAGGCAGGAGAATTACCTTCTGACCACCAGTAGGGGACAAACTGCTCCGTTCCTTTTTGTCTTTGGTCAAGTTTGAGGCGTCAGTGCCACGGGAAGGTGAAGACCCTGGGCGTGTCATGGCAGAGAATGCAGTTTTCCAGAACTGCAGACCTTCTTGTGATAAACCACCAACAAACTCTGTCAAATCTTTTGCTAATCTTGTTTCCAGAATTAGCTTGCATCCAGCAATCTCTCTGTTGAGAAAATAGTAAAAGATGTCATTCCTGTATTTGTAAAACATTTTATTCACAAGATTTGGAACGTTACTCAGTATCGACTAAAGATACCGTACTGGAAAACTTACCTTGGTCTCAAAGGTACATCAGAGGGGTCACTGCAGAAAGGTTCTTGATAGGTGGCTTCTGAAAGTTCCAGCTCCAGCAGGGTAGAAAGAATCTCTTCCCGACTAGGAGGGGACATTAGGGGCTTGAGGATATGAACTCCTGCATTCTTCTGAGCCTGACTGCCACTCCTTATTTGTGAAAGAGAGCTGATAGACCGTGGTGAACTGCTGGGAGTTGTTGATGTAAAAATCTCACTACCATCCAGCAAATCCCCTGTTGGGGACACACCATTATCAGCAAAAGAGACAGATGTAAGGGGTAAGAAGTGGTCAGGACCCAACAACAGGTCACTTTTCTCACAGTGAAAGTCTTGGAAGTGGCTGCCATGTATTTTAGCCAATGAAATGCCCCAATGTCTGTTTATCAAAACCTTCTCAGGGTCCAGCAGAGACAGACAGAACTCCTTTGAAACCCCTTCGCGGTCTCTACCGGTGGCTCTATCAAAGAGCTCAGGACTAACCGGCCCCTCCGATTCACAAATGTGGTTCTCCACAACATCTAGGACCTTCTCTTGCCCGTTTTCCAAATCCAGAGAGGGCACTGGTTCCTGTTTGAGATCACTGAGGAACTTCTGTGGCAAGTTCTTGTCTGTTAAAACAAATTGGCTACTGGAATACAGACTAGAGAAGTCAGCCTGGCCAACAGCATTAATGTCAAAACTGTAATTATGAGGAACCTCAGGAGACAAGCTATCCTCAATGGAGTAGGAACTGTCAAAACCAGGATCAGACAAAAACACAGGGCTCCCATCTGAAAGCGGAGGTTCCAATCGAATGCAGTCTTCCGTTTTGCCATGCTTTCCCTTCCTACTTCTTGGCTTAGACTCTTTTGGCACCGGAGTTCTCGAGATTCTGGGCTTTCTTGGTGTCGCTGAAGATGCCCTTCTAGGTTTTGCTGCATCAGAAGCGTGTTTAGTGTTACAAACTCGGTTTAATAATTTCTCTCCCTGAGAGCACTGCCCTTCCTTAAACTGTCTTTTCTGGAGCAGCGCCTTCAAGACTGCAATGCCAGAAGGCATCTCTGAATGAACTGGCATTGCTCCATTCTTTGGCACTGACTGAACTTCAGCAAGATCTTTTTGAGGTCCATGTGTTAAAACATTCAAGGATGTCGTAATCTCAGGGGTTTGTATAGTAGGGGTTTCTAACTTCTTTTTGGATCGACGTCTCCTGGGTTTAGCAGGCATCTTTGGGTCTGGCTGTGAATAATGAATATCTTTAGAGGTTTGTTCTCCACCACAGGACTCCGTTTTAAATTCATACAGACTGGCTCCATCTTCACTTATAGTGACTGAACTTGGGCTGCAGTTACTATGTTTTATGACCGAGCATGGAAATCCAGTGGTCTTCTCAGCTGAAAGATTAGCAGCGTTCTGAGAAGACCAAGAACCTTGTTTTCGTGAAGCAGGGACACTGATGACCAGTCCATCTCCAATGCTTGACTGGACCAACTCTGACTTTGGTTCAGTGGTCCATGGTAGTGCTTGACAATCGCTACTGACCTGAAGAATGCTTTGGCAGGAACCTGGATGCTGATAGGGAGTCAAATCATCAGATGGGGTTTGTGTTGGTGGAAGGTCATCAGTTGGAAACAAAGACTGCAAACTATTTAGAGATCCTGCAGAGGACCTTTCCAACCTGTCTCCCTGGTTCTTCTTGCAAGACCTCCTGGTTTTCTGAGGAGCAGATTTGCTATTGTCAGCGCTTTCCCCAACATCAATGAATTTCTTTGGTTTTCTTGAATTTCTACGGCTGTTTTTTGTTTGCATATCTCCAGGTATTGTAGATTCACCTTCAGATGGCTTAATAGTAGATTTAGTTTTTCGTTTTGGGTTAGCACCAGAAGGCTTCCTTGGTTTTGATGTCCTGCCCCTACTGCTACAGCGGTTCCTGGACAAGGCTTCATATGGCAAGCCAAGACAAGGATCATTATGAGAGTTTATCAAACAAGTATTAGACACCGATTCTAAAAGGGGGTCGGTAGGAGACCAGCATCGAGGTGGGGTTGAACCAGTAGGACTGGGTGCTCTCTCAGAGAGATAACCCAAATCCATCATCACATCGGCATACTCCTTGCAGAAGTCATCAGTGAGGTCATTATAGCAAGGACAAGGAGCAGGCAGCGATAACATTTTAACCTTCTTAGTCCTGCTGATCTTGCTGCCTTTTACCAAACTTGTTTTTGGAAGGTTGCCGAGTTTCCCAGATTGTGGCGTAACCTTGGCCTTCCGTTTGGGGTGCTTCTTTACCTTTGGTTCAGGAACAGGGTATCTGACAGCTGTCGACTCTGGAACCTTGGGCCAGAAGTCTTTCAGAGGGGCAAGTTTATCATAATGCTCAAGCTTCTCTGGTGTTAGTACCACTTGTGGCTCATCTCCTTTGACCTTGGCCATCTTTATCAACATGTTCTTCTGGCCTTTAAACCTGTTGATTATGATGTATTTGATGATAACTGGTGGTTCTTTTTTGGACAATTTCCTCTTTTTTCGACTACTGGTAATAAAACAGTTTTCTTTAAGGTTGTCTTGATGCGACAAGGCTTGTTTGAAAGGAGAAGGACTCGAGTGATCCCCATCCTCACTGTCGTAATTCATCGTTTTACGTTTTGTGCGCAAGGTATACTTGCTGCCCGGTAAACTAGATGCCTCGGTGCAAGCTATTTTGTCAGGAAGAATGGTCAGACTTTCCTGAACAGAACCTTCAGCTGAAATTTTACCTACAACATCAGATTTTGTGATGTCAGAGGTTTCCATCTCAACAGCCTCTTCCATTTCCTTGCTTGGTTGGACTGGTGTGATTGCGGTAAAACCTGCAGTAACCTCATTTTTGGAAGTTTGGGAACTTTCAGTCAAACTTGCCTTCTTTTGACTCACTGGACTGTGCCTCTTCTTACTTAATTTCATTCTTGACCTTTTTTGTTCTAGATGATCCAAGCTACAACCACCGTCAATCATCTTACTTCCAATCTGCTTCTTTACAGGCCTTGAAAGGCAGTTTGAGAGAATAACACTGGGAAAGAATTTGTAGTGTGCCTCCTGCTGGGCCACTATTTTCCGTTCCGTTTTGTTCTCTTGGTAGTCTTCATATCTGATCTTAAGCTCCCCAACATCGCCCTCTTCACTTTCCTGGTCCGTTTTACCCTCTTGAGGTACCACACACTCAAGGTCTTTCACTGAACTTGGAGCTTGCTCAAAATTCCTCAGTACAGGGGAGGTTCTAGAGTCTTTTGCACTTTTCTCAAGCTCGGCTTTAGGGGGGCAGTTTCTAAGCTCGGAATAAGACAAGGAAAAACTGTGATTCTGCAAGACAGAAATGTGATTCTTCTCAGCATTTTTGATGCTACTATACTTTTTGTGGCTCTGGGAGAGCTTTGAAGTGCCAAAACTCAAATTCTCTGGATTTGGCTGGTTCACATCTACGGCTTTATTCTCGTTGGTGTGAAGCAGGTGGCCGCCCACTCTGTCAGCACCAATCTGGGACATATTTGACAGAATTGGGTGCTTGACTGGTGGGATATAAGGGATGTCTTTATTCACTTTGAGCCCTGTTAATGGTTCACTCGCCTCTTGACTTTTATCAGGAAGGTTCTTGTCAGCTGGTTCCTCCTTATCAAGTGACAGGGACTGTCTATGCTCAGGGTGTTTGCACTCAAGAAGGATTTTAGCTGAGGATGGGGGCTCTAGGTGAACAGTTTCACTCTGGAAGTGATTTTTCCTGCCCAACATCTTATCATTAGCAGTAAGTGATGAGTGAGTTCGGGATCCTTTGTCAGATAACGATGAATCTGCAAAGAGACGGCACAAAAAAGGGTCAAAAGTACATCACCGATAAAATACTACTAATCATGAGACAGTGTGAAGGGTTCTTTGGGTTTTGGGGGTGATAATACACACCACTGTTCTCGTCTGCAGCCCCATCCAGTTGGGGAATGGACAGATCAGCAAAAAGGTTGTCGTTTCCATTCCAGTCCATCTCTTCCTCAGACAACTCACGCTCTTCATCACTGGAGCTTTCATTTGCTTCCTTCCCTAACCGTCTACAAACGAGGCGAGAAATGAAAGATAAATCAAAACCAGTCACAGCGCTCACCAGACTTTAGTTTTATTTGCCGCGCCAAGTAACAATCCTCAAAACCGATACAGATCAGTGAGGGAGAATTTAGACACCTGTTCACGCAGTCTAGAAACTACCAAGACTAGAAATCAGGCTCCCGTACCGAGTCGATGGTTCTGGAATGTCAGTATCCCATCTTTGCGACATCATCATGCTTAGCTCTGCCTCCTCCTTCTCGAGCTCAGGCACCGCCTCTTCCTCGTCACTGTTGTAGGGGCAGCTAATACTTCCTGATAACTCCTGACGGGGAGCTGTTATTGGCACTTCTTTTTGAAATCGATGATCTGAGAGTCCCTCAAGAAAGTCCACCATCGCCTGATCCTGGCTGTTATCTATAACCCCAAGAAACAGAGTAAAACGAGTGGAAACGAATCCAAATAAGTATACTTTGTCACTGAAACAAACTTGCGGTCGCTCGCCTTTAAAGGCGCACAAATCCAAATCATTCTCCTTGAAGCTTCTCCTTCAGGACTTTCAATATTGTTCTCTTTTGTTCATTTTATTAAATGGAGGAAAAGAGAGTGTCTGCGTAAGAGCGACTGCTTACCGAGAATAAAGGATTTGTTGGACTTTTGAGACAAGGGCAGGAAGGTCTGACTGCTCTCCAGCAAGCTTAAAATGGCTTCTTCATCCACAACAGCCACTTCTGCAGCTTTGCCATCAGCCCTTTTATTGTCTGAACGGAGAAGGAAAGAGAGAAAGGGTGTTAATAACGAGTGTGTAAGAATAGGAAATATAATCTCTGTAGAAAATAGAGCAACTGAACATTTCTACTGGTCAGGGAACCAGATAGTGGGCCAGCAGTTTAGCCAACTGCCCAGTAACCCACACCCCCCTTAGCTCAGTACTTTCTGAGAACAATGTAAAATAAACGTTTTTTGTGAGGTCATTTATACCAATAGCGCAAAACATTACTTCCTGGTGCACTTCCTGTCTCACCTGCAGGCGTATCTTTGTGCACCTCCACCTGGCTGGCAAGTACCAATGGTGGCTCACCAAGATTCAGATCATCAGGGTGAAGTGAGAGGTCAGGGAAATCATCATCATCATCATCATCATCATCTTCATCATCATCTACAACGTCACTCTGTGTCCTGGTGAGAAAAAAATCAAACCGTTTACTGAAGTGTGGCGTGGGCATGCTCCGGTCTCGACATCGGTCTCGTCCTAAATCACATGGTGTCACAGTAAATAGTGCAATAAACCAGTAAATTCAGGGGAGAACAGCGCCAGCATACAACTGAAACCTAAACCAGACCGATTCACTGTAGAGGACAGAAAGACACATGGAGCGAAGAAAGAAAGGATTTTAGAGAGGAAGAAAAAAAAAAAAACGAAGCAGTGTGAGGAAAAATGGCTACACACACACACACACACACACACACACACACACACTAATTACTGTAAAGAGAGCAGAGCTCAGGAGACATTGCGTTAATTACTCCATCAGCACACTGACAAAAGTGTGTGCGTGTCTGCAACTCTAATACTCTCCCTGTCTCGTCGTCTCTCTCGATCATTGTGTCTCTCCCTGTCCCTCCCTCCCTGTCCCTGTCGGTCCCCGTTTCTCCCTCCCTGTCGGTCCCTGTCCCTCCCTCCCGGTCTCCCCCTCCCTGTCTCTCCCTCCCGGTCTCCCCCTCCCTGTCTCTCCCCGTCTCCCCCTGTCTCTGTCGGTCCCCGTCTCCCCCTGTCTCTGTCGGTCCCCGTCTCCCCCTGTCTCTCCCGGTCCCCCCCTCCCTGTCTCTGTCGGTCCCTGTCCCTCCCTCCCTGTCTCTGTCGGTCCCCGT
>JAODTV010000012.1:689116-699411 GCA_025399955.1 Galeichthys feliceps
AGGAAGCAAGGTTAAAACTGCTCTTCTACAGCTTGTGGGTAGCTGACCTTTAGCAATGCTGTCATTCAACACTTCCAACAGATCCTCCCCAAGCACAGGCCAGAAGCACCTGTAAAACTCTATGGGGAGACCGTCAATGCCAGGTGCTTTCCCACATTCCATGCTCTGAAGTGCGCCAGTCAGTTCCTCCAGTGACAATGCTGTCTCTAACTCCATGGCAGATTCCTCAGAGATCTTAGGAAGATCATCAAAGAAATCACTCTCCATGACCAGTTTTTCAGTATATTCACTGGTGTATAGATCAGCATAGAACTTGACCGCAATTCTCCGAATCTCGGCAGGATCTACTGCAAGACCCCCGGATTCTGAAAGCAGAGCATGCATACACCTGTTCTGGCCATTTTTCCGCTCCAGACCAAAGAAGAATTTGGACGGAGCATCCATCTGTGCTACATTCTGATAGCGAGATCTGACCAATGCACCTTGTGCTCTGATACCCAGCAGATCAGCCAATGCAATTTTTTTAGACTTTGCCGCCTCAATATGCGAACAATTTCCTGTGGATTCAGCCAGGTCCTGAAGTTCCACAATTTCCATCTCAAGGCTCTCCATAGATTTGATTATGCCATTTGTGACGTTGCAAGTATATTGCTGACAAAGCTGCTTAATTTGAACTTTTCCAAAGTCCCACCATTGTTGTAAGGAAACAAAAGAAGACTTAGTTTTTCTGAAATCATTCCAAAAGAAAATAAAAACCTCTTTAAAATGTGCATCACTCAGTAAGGTTGTGTTTAAGTGCCAATATGCACTCATTGGCTTTATGTGTCTCATGCCTATGACACCTTGCACCATACTGTGATCAGACAGAGTAACTGGAACAATGTTACAGTGCCGAAAAACATTAAGCTGATGTTTAAAACTATAAACTCTATCAAGCCTAGCCATAGACAGAAAATTCTCTCTAGTATGTGCCCATGTGTATTGCCTTTGATTATTAAAAATCCTCCAAATATCACATAGTTCATGCTTATTAATCATTTCAACAAGTTTCCTACGTGAGGCACTGTGTGGTTCAAGATGATTCCTGTCAAAATTTGACTCAGTGCAATTAAAGTCCCCCGCTAAAACTAGGTATTCATCCCTATTACAATTATTTAAAGCGTTACATAATTGATCTAAAAAACACATCCTATCAACCCCAGTAGAAGGTGCATAACCGCACATAAAAACAAAAACACACTGTTCAAAAATAGCTCTAACTTTTAAGAGTCGCCCCTCTACTATGCATTCAACAGAATAGGACTGAGGAACAAAATTTCTTGAGAATAGCAAACCTACTCCCCCACTCACAGAGGTTTTATGGCTAAGAAAAGTTTTCCCTTCCCATTCTCTAACCCATTCAGCAGCATTCTTATTGTCACTATGTGTTTCTTGAATAAACATAACATCAATATGCTTTTGTTTTACTAATTCAAATAACTGTGCTCTCTTGTTCAAGTCTCTTGCACCATTGATGTTTAAGGTTGCCATTTTAAATTCACTCATAAGTGTAAGAGAGCATGAAAACAAATCAATAAACAAAAATAACAGAAACAAAAGAAAATATTTATGCTGTCTCATTACCACTTTCATCTGTTAGGTGATTTAGTATGGTTAAGAATTTCCTGAGTCGATGGACCTCTGGTTCAGTGAAACTACCTAAACGCCTAAAATACTGAACTGACTTAATAAAACCATTTATATCTGGAAAATGTTCTTCCACTTTCACCCTTCTGGCGTTCTTTGTAGCTTCCAAGAAAAGCTTGATCGTATTCACGGTGTATCCTCCCTTTCCGCTAGGAGATGGAGAGCACGAAAGAGAATCTGAGGAATCGTCTTCATTATCAGTAGCCACGTGATTTTCCCCACTCACCGCAGTAGGCGCACTTACAGGCTTTTTAGCGATTCTAGATGAACGCCTAGACATATTTTTCCTTTTAATATTTGGAATCTTAAACGCAGAAACATCATTGTCCATTTTCTCACCACCAGTCAAACCTGGCTCTACGACCTCAACATCAGTCTTGCCTTTACCCTCCATTACATCAGTTGCTACTTTCTCCATCATTACATTCATCATGTCATTCGCACTAGTATTGACTTGTTGTGCACTTTCACTATTTTCCACAGTCTCATCAGCATTAGAAGTAGAATTTTGACTTACCGGGGAGCCGTCAAGGCTCACAAACTCAAGATCAGTAGATAGCTCAGGCTCCTTATCTCCTCCTGCACCTCCACTTTGTTCACCATTAACATTTTCTCCTTCTCCAGTAATCGGCCCAGTCTCCACATCTCCTCCTCCTGCGCCGCCGCTATATTCACCATTAACACTACCTCCTCCAGAAACCGGCGCCTCCTGGGCCGTGGGTGCGTTTTTCTTCGGGCAAGACCGAATAAGATGGCCTTCTTTTCCGCATCCAAAACATTTCATGGACTCAGTAGTAGCAAATATAACGTAATCAAAATTGTCAACCTTGAATTTAAACACCACATTAAGTTCACTAGTATAATCTTTCAAAACCATATACACAAGCCTCCTAAAAGACACGACGTGCTTTAAAAGCGGAGATTTACAGCCCAGGGGAACTTTCTTAATTGGCGATACTAGTTTTCCATATCTTATTAATTCGCGTTCCAGAACTTCATCTTTTATGAATGGTGGTACATTTGACAATGTGATACGCTTTGCAGGGGTCACCAGTGGAAGAACATTCATAAATTTATCATTGATAACAACACCGTGACTGACAATCTCCCTCACTTTTTCAACACTATCCAGGAAAAGGACAACAGATCCATTCATTCTCGAAGCTGACACTACACTGTCATGACCCACAACATTACCCACTGCTAAACCGCACTCCTCAACTGAAGTATCGGCGCTAGCCGCAACTTTAATTGCATGCCGCCGACTAAGATTTTCAAACTCCATTAGGCCTACTCTTAAACAGAGGAAACACCCAGCGAAAGCGCTGGGTGTTAATTCCTAAAGAGACAGAACTAAAAAAAATCACTATAACAGAACCAAAATAAGAGAAGATTTACATCATGAGAAAGAAAAAAACCAAAAAAATAAATAGATAGAAAATAGAAAGAGAGAGAAATCACTCAAACGCTCAGTCAAACCAAACGCGTGCACGCACTCTCGCATTCACAAACGCTCCGCCCACTCAGAGAGAGAGAGAGAGAGAGAGAGAGAGAGAGAGAGAGAGAGACCGAGAGAGAGACAGAGACAGACAGACAGACAGAGAGAGACACACACAGACGGACAGAGAGAGAGAGAGAGACAGACATAGAGAAAGAGAGAGAGAGCGAGAGAGAGAGACAGACACAGACAGAGAGAGAGAGAGACAGACACAGAGAGAGAGAGACCGAGACAGACAGACAGACAGAGAGAGAGAGAGAGAGAGACACAGAGAGAGAGACAGAGACAGACAGACAGACAGAGAGACAAAGAGAGAGACACACACAGATGGACAGAGAGAGAGAGAGAGAGAGAGAGAGAGAGAGACGGACAGAGAGAGAGAGAGAGAGAGACAGAGACAGAGAGAGAGAGACCGAGAGAGAGAGAGACAGACAGACAGACAGACAGACAGAGAGAGATAGACAGACAGACAGAGAGAGAGAGAGAGACAGACAGACAGAGAGAGAGACACAGAGAGAGAGACCGAGAGAGACAGACAGACAGAGAGAGAGAGAGATAGACAGACAGAGAGACAGACAGACAGACAGACAGAGAGAGAGAGACACAGACAGACAGAGAGAGACAGACACAGAGAGACCGAGAGAGAGAGAGAGAGAGAGAGAGAGAGAGAGAGAGACAGAGAGAGAGATCACTTACAAAAGCAGCTGATTTTTGTGCTTAAACATTAAAAATGCAAAATGATTTTTTTCAGTTTTATTTGTTTATTTATATATAAAAACTAAACTACATTGATTTCTGTAGACATTAAACGCAACATGACTGTACTGCTAGAAGTTTCTTCACACACACACACATCGTAGAGATGCCTCTGAGAACATCGTCGATGTGATATTTTTGGTCGAATCCCCCCCTCCCACTCGGACTCAGACTCCTGTTGATATTATTTAGCTCGGTTTTACGTTTCTTGGCAGCCAGGGGTTCGTGTGAATGTCCTCGTCTTTATGTCCATACAGAGCTGGTACGTTCACTGTTTACCGCACGGTCGTCATGGTAACCCATCTCTCACTGAGCATGCTGAGCATGAGAGGAAGCTTTAGCTCCAGACTCCCTCTTACCGCGAGAAAGAAGCTGCACTCGAACATAAAAAAAACACTCCTTATAAACTTCTATCACTCCGAACCCATCACTTCACTTCATGTTGCTGGTGAAAGCGCAGAGCGAGATGATGAGGAAGGACGCGAGTAAAGTACTGTGACTTCCTGTATTTTATTCTCCCGTGTACTTAAACACGATTTAGACTGATATCCTCTCCACACGCCTCATCAAGAGCTGCTTTTCTCACACAGCCAACATCCTGTCCTTTTTTTTTCCATCTTTCTCAGGCGTGATCACTTTGTCAGGAATGTATTTAAGCTGACCGAGTTAATTTATTTCCAGACGAACGTTACGCCAATTGCTAGTGTCATAACTCAGAGTATTTGCTGAGCTGCTGTTGCTTGGAGGAATAATAAACACGAGTCAGGTGGAAATGTTCGCCTGTTTCACAAGCTGTTTAAAGCGACGCCGCTCTCGAGCCGCTGTACGTTTCTGAGCGATCGGCGTCTGTCGGGGATTAGAGCCGACAGTGTTAGACATTGCTCATATCCCATTACATCATTGCTCAGTCCCAGTACACGGCGCAATTTAACTCCATTTGAGATTCAGCCGAGAGAAAAAGAGAAGCTACTTTTCCTGAATTCTCGATCCTGATTGGTCAGAAGAGGAGGAGTTGATTTATCTTCTATAACAGCAGCTGTGACAGTCACACGGCTTCAAACACACACTCCCCGGCCACTTTAATAGGAATTTGTTGTTGATTCGAAGATCCCTGTTCTTCACAAGGGTGGAACCCAATGTGTTCTTCTGCTGTTGCTTTTCTGCTCACCACTGTTGTAAAGAGTGATTATATGAGTTACTATATCCTTCCTGGCAAAAAAAAACAAAAGCTTGAACCAATCTGGCCATTTTCTGATCTCTGACCTCTCTTATCAACAAGGCGTTTGTTTTTTCCACCCACAGAACTGTCGCTCACTCACTCACTCACTCACTCGATGGATGTTTTTTGTTTTCCGCACCATTCTGTGTAAACTCTAGAGTGTTGTGTGTGAAAACCCCAGGAGGAGATCAGCAGGTTCTGAAATACTCAAACCTCATACTCATCTGGCTCAAACCAACACCCATGCCGCAGTGAAAGAAAGAAAGTCATACTTCACTGTGAGATCACGATTTTTCCCGTTCTGATGTGTGAACGTTGTGAACGTTAATAACTGAAGCTCTTGATTTGTATCTGCGTGATTTGATGCGTTGGGATAGGCTGATTAGAGAACTGCATCAAACAGCAGGTGGATGTATGGGGCGTTCCTAATAACGTGGCCGGTGAGTGTACACCATCCCTAATGTCAACATATAAACTGCTTTCTCAAAAGGATTTTTGAGTACTTTTTTCTTCTAAAAAAGTTGAATAGCTCTTCGATATTGTTCACCTTACACACACAAAACAGTGTTTCAGAGTTCAACAACCTCCACAGTAAAGTTTCTAAAAGTGCATCACATCAAGACAGCCATGCAGCGACACAGCACTGTTCATGTGTTTGTGTATTAATAACTCTATTCATTCTTTATTTTTTATTCTTTATGTATTTATATATTTTCCTTTTTATTATTATTATTATTCTTTTTTAGAAAAACAGAGTCAGAGGTTCAGCTATTGATGGTTAATAATAGTAGTTAAAATTAGAGGCAAGACGCCAGGACACAATTTCGGACACAAATACTGCTCAGCATTCACCTCTCACACAGAATTCAGGTGGAGATTAAAGAGAACAACTGGCAGGCGTGGCATTTTGGGTGAATGTTAGGCCAGTGGGTTAGAGATTGGACTAAATTATTTTATTTGAAATGGAGATTATGGTATTTTGTTTGGCTGTCAGTGCGGATTTGGGCATTTGGGTGAGGTATGGGTACTTCGGGGTATAGATTAGAGTATTTAAGGCCCAGAAAAAGTTATTAGATTTGGATTTTATGTATAAATTATGCAATCAGGGTAGAAAGTAATGCATTTTGGATTCGTTATTAGATTTGAGTGGTCTTGATGTTGGAGATTGGACTACTTTGGCTGCAAATTAGGATTTCTTTATTTGGAAATTGCGGTGTTTTGGGTTTGGAGTGAACGTTAAAATATTTGGGCTGACATCAAGGTATTTTGGTGCAGATTATGGTATATGGGTGGAGATTAAGGTATTTGATTTATTGGCACATTTTGGTTTTCTTTGAGGCCATTTTGGTGGATTTTAGAGTATTTTGTTTGGAGATTAGTCCATATTAGTGGAGATTAAGGTATTTTGGCGGAGATTATAAATTGGGTGGAGATAAGGATATTTTTGGTGGACATTAGGGTCATTTGGGTGGAGATTATGAGATTTGCGTCAAGATTAGGCAAACTGGGAGTAGATTTAAGCATTTTAGACATACATTAGTGTATCTGTGTGGAGATTAGAGTATTCTGGGTGGGATCTGTGGTATTTTGGTGGAGATCTGTGGTATTTGGGTGGAGATTAGCATGTTTTGGCTGGAGATTGGTGTATTTTGGCTGGAAATGACATATTTTGGGTGGGATCTGTGGTATTTTATGCAGAGATTAGGGTATTCTGAGTGGGATCTGGTATTTTATGCAGAGATTAGGGTATTTTGGGTGGGATCTGTGGTATTTTGATGGAAATTAGGATGTTTTGGCTGGAGATTGGAGTATTTTGGCTGGAGATTAGGGTATTTTGGGTGGGATCTGAGGTATTTTGGTGGAGATTAGGGTATTCTGGGTGGGATCTGTGGTATTTTGGTGGAGATTGGGGTATTCTGGGTGGGATCTGTGGTATTTTGGTGGAGATTAGGGTATTCTGATTGGGATCTGAGGTATTTTGGTGGAGATTAGAGTATTCTGGGTGGGATCTGTGGTATTTTGGTGGAGATTAGGGTATTTTGGGTGGGATCTGTGGTATTTTGGTGGAGATTGGGGTATTCTGGGTGGGATCTGTGGTATTTTGGTGGAGATTGGGGTATTCTGGGTGGGCTGTGTGGTATTTTGGTGGAGATTAGGGTATTATGGGTGGGATCTGAGGTATTTTGGTGGAGATTAGGGTATTTTGGGTGGGATCTGTGGTATTTTGGTGGAGATTAGGGTATTTTGGGTGGGGGTTAGTATGTTTCGGTGAAAGAGTTTGGAGATTAGAGAAATAAGTAAATCTTTTTTTGTCATGTTATACATAAATCTCATCTCTTCTTCAGCTCAGATCTTCATAATGTCAGCAGGGTGGAGTTTTCAGCTACAGGTTTCGTTTTGCCACCCTCGCACTCCTCAGCCTGGGCGAAATCGAATGTCAGTGGCTCCAAACTTCCTCCCATGCTCATGTAGAGCGTCTCCCACTCACTCAGGCCCAGAGAGGCGCTCAGGTCGATGTCAGGTACCAGTAGGTCCATGTCATCCTCACTGTACTCCATTTTGGATCCAAGCTCCTCCATGGCCATGTCCTTGATGTCGATGTAGGGCTCCAACTCGGCGCTGGAGCACAGCAGCACGTCCGAATCTCCTGAGATCACAGGCTCCTGGTGGACAGGAACAGGAGAGGTGCCCATCTTCTCTAGATTCACAGACGAGCTCTGAAAAAAGAGAGAGAACAGTGCTGTATGAGAACTTTTAGTGTGATAGTTACAGCGTTATCGCGGTACTGTAAGTTATAATTGGTGGATTTCCTCAATATTTGATTTCAGTAAATTCATGTTCTAGGCTGATTAGTCACCAATTTACTGTCTGACAGCTTTATGTTTTTTTGTTGTTTTTTTTTACAGTAAGATGAACTTTCTTCTTCTTTTTAAACAGGTTTCTGGGTTTTTCCAGAAGCATTTAATGACGTTTAGTGGGAAAAAATTCACTGCAACTGATTGTTTTATTCTGAAATGATAATATAAAATAAGCATAAAATTATTTAATCAATTATGAAATTTTATTTGCAAATTCAGGTTCAAAGCTCGAGTCTTATTCTGTTGCTGGATGACGTTTAAAGTGTTTATTTCTGGAAACAAAACAATGAGCTGCTAATAGATCATTAATATGACCATTTAAAACTTGGAATTAGTAAACATGTAAAAATAGGCTTAATAATTTTATTTATAATTTCATAATGAGAAATATTAGATAAATTCCCCTACGACATATCATAGATATCATTTTGCTCTGTTAAAGAAAACAGATAAAGGATTAAGATATATACAGGGGACCCTGACTGCCACGTTTGGTGAAATGTTTAGTGTAATTTCTGACAATAAAATAAATTCTAACCAAAGTTCAATCTCTAATGACTGTGGAGGTGTTTCAGGTGTTTCATGTAAACAGACAGGTGAGATATTAAAAAGACTTATTTCTTGAGATAAACAAACAAACAAACAAAATGATCATTTAAATGCTTAATCATATCCAACTTTTCTAACTCCTCCCCATCATATAACTCCTCCCTGTCCCTTTCCCGTTCACATGTCTGTGTTTATCAGAGCGTGTTTAAGATGTACAGATTTACTGTATCTACCAAAGCTGATGTGCTGTGGAGAACTGGAGACTTTTTCTGAGTTGTCTCATCAGGAAGCTGCTTTTCCTTTTTCTCTCCTTCCTCTTTTTTCTCCTTTCCCTCCATCCCAGTGGGGATTTTGCAGTGTGGTTTGTGGGACATGAGCAGAAGCTCCAGCTGCTCTTTCTCCTTCATCAGACCGCTGATCTCAGCCTCCAGAGCAGCTTTCTCCTCCTCCAGACTGTCTGTCTCCTGTACAACACACACACACACACACGTTATACACCGCTGAAGCTCTACTTTACTGTCTGACAGGACACACACACTGACAGAATACACACACTGAGAGAACATACACACACACACACAGTTTAATGTCAGACATTATTTAATGCATACAGAGACAGATTGATTTACAGACAGACAGAAAAACAGACAGAGAGACAGACCAACAGACAGACAGACAGACATGTGCACAGACAGATGTACAGACAGACAGGGAGACAGACATATGGACAGACACACAGACATATACGCAGACAGATGTGCAGACAGACAGATGTATAGACAGACAGAAGTACAGATAGACAGACATGTGCACAGACAGATGTACAGACAGATGGACAGACATGTGCACAGACAGATGTACAGGCAGACAGGAGTACAGACAGACAGACAGACATATACGCAGGCAGACAGATGTATGGACAGACAGGAGTACAGACAGACAAAGAAACAGACATATATATACACAGACAGAGGAACAGACAGACATATGCACAGACAGACAGACAGATGTACAGACAGAGGAACAGACAGATGTACAGGCAGACAGACAGACATATATGCAAACGTGCAGACAGACAGATGTATGGACAGACAGGAGTACAGATAGACAGACATGTGCACAGACAGATGTACAGACAGAGGAACAGACAGGAGTACAGACAGACAAAGAAACAGACATATATATACACAGACAGATGTACAGACAGAGGAACAGACAGACATATGCACAGACAGATGGACAGACAGACAGACATGTGCACAGACAGAGGAACAGACAGATGTACAGGCATACAGACAGACATATGCGCAAACATGTGCAGACAGACAGATGTATGGACAGACAGGAGTACAGATATACAGACATGTGCACAGACAAATGTACAGACAGAGGAACAGACAGGAGTACAGACAGACAGATGTACAGACAGACAGGAGTACAGATAGACAGACATGTGCACAGACAGATGTACAGACAGAGGAACAGACAGAAGTACAGGCAAACAGGAGTACAGACAGACAGACATATATGCAGACATAGATGTACAGACAGAGAAACAGATAGACATATAAACAGACAGATGTGCAGACAGACAGACAGACAGGCGTACAGACAGACAGAGAAACAGACAGATATGTACACAGACAGATGTACAGACAGACAGAGAAACAGACAGATATGTACACAGACAGATGTGCAGACAGACAGAGAAACAGACAGATATGTACAC
>JAODTV010000012.1:1147836-1163815 GCA_025399955.1 Galeichthys feliceps
ATAATAATAATAATAATAATAATAATAATAATAATAATAATAATAATAATAATAATAATAATAATAATAATAAATCATATTAATCAAATGACCATGATCTTTTGCTTTTATAAAAACTTGCAAATGTATTAGATTCTAAACAATCCTTTTTTAATAATCCTTCATACCTCTCCATGCACCATGTAGGTGAACTAAACCAAGGAGAAGGAATTCTACATTTATAGTCTGTCTTAGCCAATAGCAGTGAACCAGATTACTCCTCGGTGGTGAAGGATTAAACTGAATCATTCACTGATTTATTCCATTTATTTCCATATTAGAAGCATGTGAATAGAGTTCAAAATATAATGCCATAACATTCTGACCCATTACATAACGTTAATTATTATACATACAGGACACTTTTTTGATGGAATAAAAACATGCATTATATTCCCTTCTAGCAGGTTTCATTCATTTCGTATCATAGCATGCAATATTTTTAGCATATCGCTTATCTTATGTGTATTACATCACTCTACCCAATGGAGAATGAGCATTGAATATGGTTTACGATATTGCATGTGTGGCATGGGTTGCAGTATAGGTAGACAGACTACGCCACTCTGGGAAATGCACCCAGAGCAATTATATTACCTCAGCAGTACCAGAGTTCAAAATGCCACACAAGTTCATTTTATTCACAAGGCATGAGACGTGGTTCCATTGATAAAAATGATTGTTTTTATTGACAAAAGGATATCAATGTTACAAACCAATAAAATCAACACAAAAAAGACAAATTTCACTTACACCACACATATGACCAAAAAGTAAGGGAGAGATCCCTGGGCTGAGGGTTACACATGGGGTGTCAGGTCACCGTAGGCCAGAGGAATCCCAAGAAAGCCACCCCACTCACATGTGCACACACACACAGCAAAAGTTCTAGTACAATGCATATGTGAACACGGCATACAGGAAGGGGACACCACCACCTCAGGGAAACAGCTGTACTCCCCACTTTAGGCTCTCAGCTCCTGGGAACAATAAGCCAATAGCAGGGGTAAACACACACTCAAACAACAAATTACAAACAAGTAATAATATAATAATTAAAACTGGCCAACAGATTAGGGCCCTACACACTGGTGACCCACAGCTGTGGGCCTCTTGCCAACAGTATAGTTAACTTACAAACAAAGCAAACAGAATTATAAACATACAAATGAAATATATAATAGTAGTAGGCCAAACACTGCAATCACTGGTGACCTGCAGCAATAAACAGTAGGCCTCTACCAGTGATCAACCCAAATAAAGAAGAAAAGAAACAAAATAAAAATAACCCAAATAAAAAACAAACAAACCAAATCCCACCCTACAATGTCAGGGAATTGGGCTATTTAACATACACGTAGTAAAGAATAAATGACAACGCAGAGCCCAATCACCACATACACATACACACTTTCACATTCACACACACGCATGGGCCAAAAAAAAAGGATAATATCAGCAATAGTGCCATGAAACACAAATAAACAAAACAATCATACAGGACAACAACTCATAAAAGAACCAGTTGTTTGCGTCCGTCACCACAGCTAGCCAAGGGAGTTCAACCAACAATAGGTGCTGGAAATGGTACAGCAATGAACAAGCTGGGCAGCGAACGAAGATACAGGCAACAAACAGTGCAGCAAAGCAGCAGTGAGCCAGCAAAGCATCAGTGAGCACAATGCATGCCCAGACGGCAGTAGACGTAAACTCAAGCCCTCGATGCCTACAATGCATGAAAAAATACCAAATTAAAATCAGACAAAAGTGGAAAAAAACAAAACTAAGTTCCCCATAGTAGCTACATACCAATCAAGCAGCAGCTCGTCACTCGAGGCCGGGGAACTAATACAGCACAATCATCCGAGTGCCCCGTTTGAATGAAATGGAGCATTTGTTTTACAACATGCAACTCGATAAAATTCTAGTATGATAAATTGAGGAAGAGACCTACCAGAACAAACCCTGAACTGAAACTTTGGAGAGCAGCAAAGTAAACAACCAACAGTACAGCGATCAGCAGAAGGGGCATAACAAGAATTTACAAAGGCCGGTCTTGTTCAGGCATTTTCCAAGACAAACGCCACCTCCCATTATATACAGTAGCCAAGTATACCAATTGGCTGACCATTACTCAGTCATTAGGAGGGACTCCACCTATTCCTTCTGCTACAATCCCCCCCCCCCTTTCATCATTGCCCTGATGATGGAACACTCAATGCCCATACTTTCTAATTCAAGGGCCTAAATAAGGCAGAGATTGCATGAAATACAAGGCCAGTAGGGTGAGCTGCCCCACAGCCTGTTGATTGAGGTAGATGGTGGATGTTAGAATGCTGACCAGCAGTGGTACTTGTGGTCTGACTTAGGGCTGTCCCACTGGTACCAAGCAGGTTTTCTGATGGAGGTACTGATGGCACCACTGGCACGCTCATGCTCATTGTGCAGGGCCCCACTGACACCGGAGGTGCAGCTGATACTTCTACAGTTGGGGCAGGAGTGTGCTCAGGAGTGGGAAGTGGGCAGTCAGGCATTGTCACAGGTACCTCTAGAGGACGTTGGACTGACTCAGGGACAAGGATGACCAAATCGCCATTTGTCTCATCCTCCCCTGAAGCAAGGGCCTCCATGGCCAATGGGCCAGGCTTAGTGGGACACACAGAAGGATCATGCCCTAAAGGGGCCTTCAGGAGACTGTGATGTACATGCCTAACCCTACTCCAATCACTCACTGGTGCGATAGTGTACACCCCTTGAGGCTTGATGACTTGGTACACCATAATTGGGCTCCACAGGTCCTGGATTTTATGCCGACCTCTCATATTACAATCATGGAGATAGACCAGCTGACCCTCCCCCAATGGTGAATCATGGATCTGATGATCATGGTTCTCCTTTCTCTGGGCTGCTGTAGCCTGCAGGTCCTGTGTGCCCCTGAAGGCCACCTGCAATCTGATCTGGTCTTCAATAACCCAGTCATGTATGGTACCTGCTGTTGGTCCTTGCACTGTCCACAACAAGAAATCAATGGGTAGGCATGGCTCTTGGCCGAACATCAAAAATAAGGCGACTCACCAGTAACCGGATGTGGGGTGGTATTATAGCAGAAGAGTAGCTGTAGAAGACAAGCAGCTCAATCCCTGTTCTGTGACAGAGGTAAGGTACAGAGAAGGTTGTGCAATGTGTGATTAAAATGTTCACATTGGCCATTTCCAGCTGGGTGGTAAGAAGTGGTGCATGACTTCTCAATTCCATAAAGATGGGCAAAGCTGTTGGATAAGAGATGCCTCAAAGCACTGACCCTGATCTGAGTGAAAGTGTCCTTATCCATCTGGCACTGATCACACTCAAGGCACAAATGAGCCACATCAGTGGACATGCCAGGCCAATAGCATAATTTACTAACCAACTCCATGGTATGTTCGATGCCCTTGTGGCAATGCTCTTGATGTAGCTGGGTCAATACCTCAGTTCGAAGACTGACAGGTAGAAGCAACTGAAAACACTCTTCTGCACCATCAGGACGGAACACCCTACGGTACACAATACCTTCCTTCTCTACCAGCTGATCGCACTGGTGCAGAAGGGCTAAAGCGAATTTTGATATATGTTTATGCTCCTCAGAGCTAGGTCACACTTTCTGCCTCCAATGCACTAAAACCTCTTGGAGAGTTGAGTCTTCTTCTTGCATGGAACGCACCTCAGAGATATTGTGCCCGGGTAAAGCTGTAATGACTTTCTGGGTACCTTGGGCTACTGACTGCACCTCCACAGCCAGTTGTAATACTGCCAGAAGGACCATGCCCTGGACCAGGTCCACAGGGCCAGGAAGGTCTAGGGGATTCAATCAGGAAAGTGCATCCTTATTACGGTTATGCCTACCAGAGTGGTACTTCACCTCAAAGTCAAAAGAGGCCAGCTGGGCAGCCCAACGCTGTTCCAAGGCTCCTAACTTGGCAGAGGACAGGTGGCTAAGGGGATTGTTATCCATATAAACCACCCATCAATGTCCCAGCAAGTATTCCCTGAACTTTTCAGTCATGGCCCACTTGAGTGCCAAAACCTCCAACTTCATTGAGCTATAATTAGACATGTTGCACTCAGTGGGCCAAAGACCACGGCTGGCATATGCTATGGGGTGCACCTTTCCTTCCTGCTCTAGGGAAAGCACAGCTTCCAAGGCACTGTGGCTGCCATCCACCTCTAAGATGAAGGGCAGGCTAAAATCAGCATAAGCAAGAGCATGAGCAGTAGTGAGCCTTCTCTTTAATTTGTCAAAGCTTTGCTGGCACTGATCTGATCATAAAGATGTAAAACTCTGGTTTAAGCCCCTCCTGGACTTTGTGCCACCCAGCACCACCACCAACCCATGCAGGGGTGCTGCCAACTTGGCAAACCCCTCCACAAACTGGTGGTAATAGCTGGCAAAGCCCAAGAAGGAGTGCAACTCCGAGACCGTATTAGGGCAGCACCAATTGGCAAAGGCGTTGGTCTTGCTGGGATCAGTAGCCACCCCCTGATTCAAAATGACATGACCCAGTTAGCCAACCTCCCATTTGAAAAAGGCACACTTCCCCAACTTAACCTTAAGGCCCTCTCACTGCAAACACCCCAGGACAACTTACAACAATCCCAGGTGTTGAGCAACTGAGGAGGAAAAGATGATAATATCGTCAAGGTAGAGGAGTAGAGTGTGACATTTCTGATCCCCATAAAGCCATTCCATCAACCTTTGAAAGGTTGCGTGAGCATTACAAAGTCAAAATAGCATGCGATTCCATTCAAAGAGGCCAAATGGAGTGCAAAACGCTGTCTTAGCATCAATCTCCCTCAACAACAGGGACCTGGTTATAGCTGCTGGCTAAATCCATAGTAGAGAACCAGCGGGCTCCTGCCACTGCATCAAGGGACTCCTCAATGCCGGGGAGGGGGAACGCATCCTTATGAGTCTTGGTGTTCAGTTGGCGGTAGTCCACACACATGCACAGACTAACATCCTTCTTCTGCACCAAGACTACTGGGGAAGCATAAGGGCTCCTACTCTCCCATATGATCCGTGCCTCCAACAGCTGGTTAATATAGGCCTTAGCCACCTCATATTCTGATGGAGGAATACGCTTGTATCTTTGCTAGACAGGGATGTCATCAACCAAAGGGATAAGATGAGAAATGAGGTTGGTACAACCCACATCACCATCGTGAGAGGAGAAGGCTCCATCGAACTGCCACAGCAAGGCCCTAACCTGATCTTGATCCAAATCAGAAAGGACAGACAGATCGACTATCTCAATCTGATCCTGCACTGAAGGTGTAACTGCTTGTAAGACAGTAGTTGCTGTCACGGCTCAACCTCCATCACATTTGCAGGCAGACTAACCACTTGCACACAGCACAAACTAGCCAAGTCAGTACAAGGGTAAAGCAAAACATAATCAAAACCTACATTAAATACTGGTACCATGAGTCACCCAGATCAGAGCAGGAGAGGCTAACAAGCCAGCTGGTAATCCTGTATCAGGAGGCTCAAATAAAACAGGGCCATGGGAATACTGTTCTGAAGAAGTTGCCACTACCATCCTCATAGTGCCACGTGGGATGCGATAAGGCCACCCACCCTGGACTTTTACTCTCCCAAACTTAACAGGTTCACGGTCAGCATGATGGCACAAATGCAAGGCTTGAACAACAGAGCTATGGGTCTGGGATACCGAAGGCAAGTCAAAAAGGGCAGGACCATGCTGGCCAAAGAGTTCACAGTAGCATTTGCTTCATATATTCATTCCTACAATCCCCGGGGCATGGGAACCCACCCACCAGGGGAGTCTTTAACAACCAGCATGCCACAATGTGGTATCGACTTCCCACAAAGGTCCATATCTAGTTCTTGACAGCCAACATAGGGAACGGTAAGTCCATTAGCTGCATGGAGCTGCAACCACTGGCAAAATCAAAGATTATCTAAACCCCATGGCTCAAAATGGGTAACAAAGAAAGTTTCAGTAATCATAGACACCATAGACCCAGTGTCTATTAAGCAGGGTACAAGTACACCACCAATAAACACATCTAAATGTGGATAAGAAGACATTAAACTAGACCTGACATGCACTGGACTTGAGCCACCCAGGCCCCCACCTGAACTGTGACTCTACAGTTCAGTGGGTGTTAGTTTTCCGCCAGCAAAAGAGGGGAGGACTGCCCAATCCCACTAGAGGAGGCTGCCAAGGAAGGCTGAGCATGAGGGGGAACCCATTCCTCTTCACATTCTCATGCAAAATGGCCAGGCTGCTGACACCACCTGCATATGATTGCACTACTACAGTGAGGGTGCTGGGGCCATTGTAACAAAGCAACACTCTACAAGAGCTGGTTTAACTGCTCCTGTTGTCACTTCAAAATCTCTCTTAACTCTGCCAACTCAGATCTCTATGATAAATTGCCAGGAGCCATCCTAGACCCTCCCTGTACACCATACTGGATGCCATACCCCAATGGAACAGAATAACTACAACCCCTTGCACCACCTGGCATGCCCTCCGATTCCCATCGAATTTCCTCTGCTCTAACTTCTAACATGGTAATGGTCAGATGACAGCATATTAGCTGCTTAAGCTGGCTATGCAAGGCACCATCAATAACGTGTTCAGAAAATTTATTGCGCAACAAAACCTCAGCATTTACCAAACCATCATGCGCACACTGCCCAATTCTCTCCATAAGATTCATCAAGGCCAAAGAAAACTCTAATAATGTTTCATCTTCTTTCTGCTTCTTAGAAAAGAAAGCCTGTTGAAGGGATACATAGGACTGAGAGCACCCATATATATTCCCTTAAAATGGCAATGATGTTCTCGGGATCACAATTTTTGGAGTTAGGACGGTACTTAACCTCCTCCCTTGCCTCCCCTTCAAGATGATCAAAAAGGAAAAAGGCTTGATCAGGGGCGGAGAGGTGATGAACCCGCATACTGGCCTGCACCTCTTCAATCCACTCATTTACACTTATCCCTGACCTTCCATTAAACAGAGGACACTTTCTACCGTGAGGCACAACAACCCATTCTGGTACAGAAAGGCCAGTACTAACAGGGGAAGATGAAGCTGATGGCATGGCAGAAGCACCAGAGGGCTGTGCATTAACCACTGGCTGTACAGCAGTTACTCTTTCCTGCCTCAAATTTTCATTATCTGCCTTTAGCTGTGCTACCAATTCCCTGAGCTCTTGCAGTTCCTCCTCCATTACAAACATCAAAATTAGGACTTACTGCAAACCAGGTGGCACCTGGTCAAGAGTCCTACAGTAAGAGGAGCACAGAGATCAAGTTCCACAATGATCCGAAGGAAGCCCACTGTTACTTTGCTGACACACACAGAAAAACTTAACCAAACGCCGACAATCGAAACAGCCCTTACACAGACTACCAAAACAAAGGAGAAAAAAAAATAATAATAAATCCAACAAGAGGATTGGAACACACATCTATGCTGTTAAGAAGTAAATCCTGCTGACTACGCCAGATTGTTGCACGGGTCGCAGTATAGGTAGACAGACTACGACACTCTGGGAAATGTGCCCAAAGCAATATATTACCTCAGCAGTACCAGAGTTCAAAATGGCACACACATTCATTTTACTCACAAGGCATGAGATGTGGCTCCATCAATAAAAATCGTTGTATTTATTGACAAAAAGATATCGATGTTACAAACCAATAAAATCAACACAAAAAAAAGACAAATTTCACTCACACCACACATATGACCAAAATGTAAGGGAGAGATCCCTGGGCTGAGGGTTACACATGGGGTGTCAGGTTACCATAGGCCAGAGGAATCCCAAGAAAGCCATGCCACTCACATGTGCACACACACAGCAAAAGTTCTAGTACAATGCATACGTGGACATGGCATACAGGAAGTGGACACCACCACCTCAGGGATACAGCTGTCCTCCCTACTTTAGGCTCTCAGCTCCTGGGAACAATAAGCCAATAGCAGGGGTAAACACACTCACACAACAAATTACAAACAAACAATAATATAATAACTAAAACTGGCCAATAGATTAGTGCCCTACACACTGGTGACCTGCAGCTGTGGGACTCTTGCCAACAGTATAGTTAACTTACAAACAAAGCAAACAGAATTTTAAACACAAATGAAATGAATGATAGTAGTAGGCCAAATACTGCAATCACAGGTGACCTGCAGCAATAAACAGTAGGCCTCTACCAGTGATCAACCCGAAAAAAGAAGAAAAGAAACACAAAAGAAAAAGAACCCAAATAAAAAAAACAAACCCAATCCCACCCTACAATGTCAGGGAATTGGGCTATTTAAAATACACTTAATAAAGAATAAATGACAACGCAGATCCCAATCATCACATACACACTTTCACATTTACACACACGCATGCGACAAAAAAAGGAAAATAGCAGCAATCGTTAATAGAAATAAACAAAACAATCATACAGGACAACAATTTATAAAAGAACCAGCTGTTTGCATCCATCACCACAACTAGCCGAGGGAGTTCAACAAACAATAGGTGCTGGGAACGGTGCAGCAAAGAACAAACTGGGCAGCGAATGAAGATACAGGCAACAAACAGTGCAGCAAAGCAGCAGTGAGCCAGCAAAGCAGCAGTACTCCTTTTTTCAGTTGCTCCCATTAGGGGTCACCACAGAGTATCTGTTTCGCATATTTTATTTGGCATAGGTTTTATACCGGATGCCCTTCCTGACCTAACCCTCCCCAATCTATCCAACCTTGGCACTGGCACCAAGTATGCACTGATTTGTACAACCCCAGGGCCCGGTTATTTTATCTAATCTGCAGGTCTTTTTGAACTGTGGAAGAAAACCAGAGCACTTGGAGGAAACCCACCCAGCCATGCAGAGAACATGCAAACTTCACACTGAAAGGTCACTGTTGGCTGTGAGGTTTGAACCCAGAACCTTCTTGCTGTAAGGTAACACTGATAACCACTGTACCACCCGGTAGTCCAACAGCTAAATCATAAAAAGCTTCTTAACCACACTTTTACCATAACTGGCCTGCGTGACTACTGGTTCTTTTCTATTATAGTGAGCTTCATACATTCCTGCAACATTTACACTGAAATTGAAGCACAGTCACAACAGCAGACAATAGCAAGTAGATTAGCTACACACTAGCCAGCAGACAATTGGAAGTAGCTTCGCAATTCTTAAAGAAATATCTAATGTTAATTATTTCCTTCTCAAACCAGTGATTAATATGGTCATTTTTATAGATTTATCCAAGTATTGTGTCTGTATAATAACTGATCTAAAGCCCATAAACTCATAAGCTGTGTGGTGCTGAGATTGGGAAAGGTTTGTGACAAGTCAGTAGCCACTTGTGACCAGGGTCTTTGAGGCATGGGTAATGAATGAATTTCATGAATATCATGTACATATAAAAATTGCATTTTATGGGGAAACTATAGCCTAAAGGTTAGAGAAGCAGCTGTGGGACCAAAAGGTCACCGGTTCGATTCCCTGGACCAGCAGGAATTGCTGAAGTGCCCTTGAACAAGACACCTAACCCCCAACTGCTCCCCAGGCTGCTCTGGGTATGTTGCACATTGCTCTGGATGAGAACATCTGCTAAATGCCATTAATTTATTGCATTTCTCCCCTTGATATATATTTGGTGTTCCTGGAGCCTGTTGGATGTGTGTGGTAAAGTCAGGGGAGAATATTCAGATATTGTCGATGTACGCAATGAAGAATTTCCCAAGCATGTCCCAAAAGGATGTCATTTATGAGACAGTGGAACACTTCTGGGATCATTGTTTTGGACAGCCAGAAGCAGCATGGCCACAGGGCGGGGGCCTGCTGATCAAACATGACTGGAGTGGCATAATCGGTGCCTTAATTCACCCTCTTCAAGCAGCTAAGAGAGTATTATGAGGCACGTTGACTCACAGAGTTTAGTCAGCTCTCTGATGTGCATGAAAACTGATACTCTCTCCATCTCTGATCAGTCAGTCTTGCTGATGCAGAAGATGACGACGATGAGTTGGAGCACACCGCACGGTTCACTGGAGACCAACCCCACTCTCAAAGCCTCTGGATCACCGAAAGACTCCGGCACAGCCAGCCCCTGCATGGTACTTTGCCCTTGGCCAGTTTGGGCTCTCCACTGCCTGCACAGACTGCACCTGTCACGCCATTCAACTCCTGACACTTCCCCTTCCATAATTTTTCATTAAATTCATGGTTCGTTTCACTGAAGACTTGGGTTGTGTGTCTGTGTTCTCCCCACCATCACAGCAGTGAGTGCCACACTAGGCAGTATGTATCAATTGTAATTCACATGAGTTATACAACCACTTACAAGTGCTTATTAATTTGGTCCAGAGGTACTCAGACGTATGAGTGTTTCAAAGTTATTTTTTGTGGCCTTACATGTTTTTGGTGGCACATAGTTCAAGTGCAGCTTTTGGAAAGTGGCCAGTGGCCAAGGCTCAGATCAGTGAGAAAGTAGAGAGATGTTATCAAACGTAAAGACTGTGTGGGGAAAACTATGTACAGTATATTCACTGTTAAATTCTTCTGTTCCAGCAAGGTGTCTCAATTCAAAATGCAATATGGCAGCTGATGAACTGAGAATTTTTTTTTGCTGTGGCCAAATCATCTGCATAGTGGGAAGGTATAAATAAGCATGGAAGAGAGCTCATGCTGCTCTCAGTAACGCCATGGATTCTGATTTGCTGTCGGCAGACGATTGATCCCAAACTTAGAATCTGACTGTCAACTAAGAGCCACCTCAATACTGGGTGTTCACACCCCATTTTATTAGACTGCTCAACAGGTTTGTCACCACAACTAAGTTATAACAGATATATCAGATTTTTATTGTGTCTTGGTTTTGACAGCTCATGTTGTTTTCAACTTTATGGAAATCTTCAGCTAGAGTTCCATAAATCTCCTTTGTGGCAAAACATATACAATTAATTTCAACTGAAAAAATTATGAAACATCCCACCCAGCTTGTATTACCCTTTATTTTGATGTTATACTATTCTACGCAAAACGTACTACATACGACCATTGTATATTTGTGCAGCTGATGATTGTATTATTTTGCTTCAGATGTTTAAATACCTGACAGGTTTGTTTCACCTGTGAAAATAATAATAAGCCAAGCAAAAAGTTTATGTCAAAACAAGCAATTAAAAAAATGGTGTGTTAAGATTCAGCTAGGAATACTTCACCAGACAAAATTACTCTAAAAGCAAGTCTGAACCAGCTGTAGAAAAATGCATACACTATTGGATTACACGTTGAATTGAAATATGCCACCCATAGGAATAAATCAAACAGAATTTCTATTTTTTTATGACAGATTGACTTGATGATCACGAAGATACAGCATTGAATATTACGAGTCTAACATGAAGTCATAATGAAAGCTGAAGCAAAGAGGCTTGATTAGGTTTATTCAAGAATGCACACCTTGATATCTACCTAAATATTAATACATGAGCAAGTCCCTTTGATCATTTGCTCAGATTTTGTAACAACAGAAACAAAATTATTGATTGTTGATCCTCAAAAGGGGGGATCCATTTCCATTATCAGGTTTCAGACTTAAAGTAGTGTAGAATAGACAGGAGTAGAAATTAGAAAGGAAAGGAATGGGAAAGCTATTGCCATCCCCCTTTTCAGTGATAAATTTTTGTGGCATCACAGTGTTAATTAAAACTAAAGAACATTGACTTTCAGCTTGAAAAAGGCAATCAAAAAATTCTGGTTTGCGATGAATTGGCCCGAAATATTCCCCCAGACAGAATGACTCTGAAAGCGTGTTTGAACCAGCTGTAGAAAAAGGCATACACTATCGGATTACACATTGAATTGAGATATCCGCACCAGACGAATAAACCAAACAGAGTCGGAGGAACTGAATATCCTGTAAATGGATCTAAGCAATTACAAATGAAAAATGGCAACCAGCAGGTCAGAAACACTCCCATGATTATGGCTAACGTTTTCGTGGCCTTCTTTTCTGACTTGCACATACTGGCTTTTTCCTCGGCTGTCGTCATCTGTGCATTTGTGGATTGAATTGCACGAGCTTGTCTTTGTGCAGTGCAAAAGATTTTCCCATACACACAGAGCATGATTACTGCAGGGATGTAAAAGCAGAACATAGGAAACACCACAGCTGCAGCTTTAGCTTGAAAAACCATACATGCACCCTCACAAAGGAAGTTATTGTAATAAAACTCTTCATTTCCAAGAATATTGACCTCCAGAAATATCATCCCGAACCCGAGTGCTGCAGAAAAGCCCCAACACACTATGATCATTAATCTAACAGTATTAGGAGTAATTTTACTGTGATACAGAAGCGGATGACACACAGCATAATATCGGTCTAAAGAAATAATACACAGGTTAAAAATGGACGCAGTGCACACAGTGACATCCAAACTGCTGTGTATTTTACAAAAGGTGCTTCCTAAATACCAGCAGGTTTCCACAGAGCGTATCATGCTGGGAGGCATCACTATTCCTCCTACAAGCAGATCAGCAACAGCCAGAGAGAGAATGAGGTAATTAGTTGATGTGTGTAGTTGTCTGAAATGTACAACAGTTATAATCACAAGCAGGTTTCCAAACACAGTGAGAAGAGAAGAAGTGCTAAAGAGGATGTAGAGCAAAACCCGGACTTGCAGAGGATAATCAATCTTTAAACACGAAGTATTAAGTGAACTGAAACAAAGTGAAGGCTCCTCTGATAAATCCAAACTGATGATATTGTCCATCTACAGCTTTCACAACAGCTTGCAGTTCTGGAAAAAATTAACAAAAAAGACAAAATATGACATTATCATATTATTTATATAATATAATAGGTAATGTTATATCTGTAATACACAATAACCAAATGACCTTGACTAATATATTTTGCATAACAACTCTAATAGTGCAGATTGCAAATGACTTATTCATAATAATTCATCAAACCTACTATGTACTAAGTCAAGGAAAGTTCACCAAAGAGAAGAATGTCAAAATTTATAGTCTATCTTCGCCAACAGCAGTTTATCTAATTAATCCCTGGTGGAGCTTCGTGGGGGAAAAACAAACTGCCCAGTTTCTAGAGAATAATCTCACTAAGGTTTAATATGGTTTATTTCATTAAAACAAACATGCGACTTGAACCGACACTGATTATGACCCAGGCTATAACATCACATCATCCTGGCATGGATTATTTTTCTATATCCACCCAGCACTACCCACAAGACTGGTCAGTCAGTCCAAGGAATCTTTGTTTGGTTTTTAGTGACTTATTTTGCACTTACATATGTGTTAGGTTCTAATCTATCTGTACTGAAAGGGGTTGAGTTGACAAAGTATGATCTAGGAATGTTGACCTCTGCCACCTAAGAGATTCTGCCTCACGGATCTGTGAGCAAACAGTCGATGAGACAGACACGGCTGTTCAGAGATGTTTTTAGTTTATTGTCGGACAAACATGAGTATATATTCACATTCAAGAGTGTGTTGTAGCTATGTGATTGGATGATGGTGATGTGATTGAGAAAGCTAAGTTATCTATGTATGACAGGGTCACAGGAATGGGTAATGAAGCATTGCATCATTGGTTTAGACGACACTACTTTATGAAAGAAGAGAGACATTATGTATCATTACATCACCCATCAGGATCATAATCTTATGAAAAGAAGAAAGACATTACTGGTCAACATAACCTTCATTAAGCAGAGAGCCGAATGTGCGAGCGAATATATATCTCAAGGATTTAATTAACCAAAACAAGTAGCCATCAGAACAGCCTGTATGTTTCAGTTTCAAGCATGCCATGTATTAGTGTGTGTGTGTGTTACTAGCATACTGTAATAAAATGTTCAAATGTCACAGTGGTTCTAAATAATAAATATGGAAAGAAAACTTTGGGTGGTCAAAGTTTGGGGTTGCAGATACTTCTTAATATCTATTTTTGGTCATCCACCCAAATATAACCCCAATGCTGTTTAAATTGTAAATAAAATGAGCACAGCCATGGTGGCTTATCATTTACAATAAAAGTAATGCTTAAAAAATAGGTCTCATCAATAGTACCTAGAATGAGTTGACCCTCTGTCCATCCAACCAAATTATCAATGAAAGGTTGCACAAAATAACCAAAGCCCTTGTCATACAGGAATTGATTTGGAGTCCGATATTCATTCTTAGACTGACCACTTCCACCCGTTTTGTTACACACAAAACACAACACACAAAGGAGAATTTCCTAGGCGGAATGAGGGAAAATTTCAACAAATTATAATATTGGGAAATAATTCTCAGCTAAGAGTGTAAACCTCTCAACCTGTCTCTGGGAACATCATTGAGACCATATCCACACAGTATATGGCAGCTTTAGAATTGTAATATGTCCCTGATGTGGGCGGAGTACAGAAGCACAGCAGGCAAGAGATGATGTTCACACACGCTTTTATTTTGGGACCTCGTGTTGCTTTTCAGCATTAACCGTCCGTTTCTATTCACACACAGACGCGCACACACACACACACACACACACACACAGTTGTGTTCTGGTCTGGGAGATCTCTTTTCTCTGCTCTCTCCCTCCTTTTCTATCCTCCACTGTCACTGCAACAAACACACACACGCAACATTAATCGACAACAGGTGCATTGACTTTGCCACTCACCTTCCCTGGCCCTGCTCTCCATTCACAAACTGACACTAGGCCATGCCTACGCTGCCACATACCCCCACCGCCCGACTCAGGCTGGGGAGCCGTCCGGCCTTCAGCGGACTCCCCCTCTGACAGGACAGGAAGTCCGCCACCACCATCTGTGCCCCCGGCCTGTGGACCACCTCGAATTTAAATGGCTGGAGGGAGAGATACCAACGGGTGATCCACGCTTTGGCATCCTTCCGAGAGGTGTTCGCCTCTCGACACATGCGCCGTATTGAGTGGCAGCAAGTCCGAGTAGCTCTGAGAGTGTGTCGCTTTTGAGTGTGTTTTTGAGTGTTTTGAGAGTGGTAAGCATTTCATCATGATGTGCACAACTTTGGGTAAAGTTGTGTACATGAACAATGACCTTCTGGCTCTCCAAAGGACCAGATATGGGGTCAGACACCCGATACTGCCAGAGCTGAGGAAGCCGTTTCAAGGCTGCAGCGCAGGAGCTAAGCTAAAGGCTAGCAGATGGAGGTACAAGCCGTTTTTGCCATCAGTTTTGATGGGAAATGTCAAGTCGCTAGCCAACAAGTGTGATGAGCTGGAGGCACTGGTGAGAAACCGACGACTCTACTGGGAGTGTAGTCTGATGTGCTTCACAGAAACATGGCTGAATGACAACATACCTGACTCCTGTGTGGACTTAGCCGGCTTCACTATTGTGTGAGCTGACAGAGACCTAAAAATGAGTGGCAAGAGCAAAGGTGGGGGTCTGATTCTGCTTGTAAACAATAGATGGTGTCACCCTGGACATGCTACGGTGAAGGACGGGATTTGCTGTTAGGACATTGAACTGTTGGCAGTCGGTCTCAGACCGTATTTTGTACCGAGGGAATTTTCACACATCGTTGGCATTGTTGTTTACATTCCATCAAGGGCAGCAGCGGCAGTAGCATGTGACGTCATCTACGAAACTGTCACAAGTGTTCTGACCCAGTATCCTAATGCTTTGATTTCAATAACAGGGGATTTTAATAACACCGCTCTCACTTCCCATCTGACTGGGTTTGTACAGTATGTGGACTGTCCCACGAGGGAAAATAAGACATTGGATTTGTTTTATGCTAATGTGAAGGATGCTTAGGGCCCAGTCTCACAGAGGTAAAACCGATTCCCGACTGTCAACAACCAAAAAAAGCTGCGACCAACGACAATCACTGGCGACCAAATCCCCGAAATGTGT
>JAODTV010000012.1:3087272-3099604 GCA_025399955.1 Galeichthys feliceps
AGAATTTTGAGGGAAAAAATGAATTTAATCCATTTTGGAATAAGGCTGTAACATAACAAAATGTGGAAAAAGTGAAGTGCTGTGAATAATTTCCGGATGCACTGTATATACATCAAAACATTGAATCATCTGATATGCTGCCTACAGGAAACCTGCATTACAGGCCAGAGCAAAATTGAGTTTGATGACCCGGTACTTAAAGGATGGAAGGTAGTTTACAATGGTATGAAGAAGAAAGCAAGGGTAGGAGTGGCAATAGTATTATCACCACAGGTGAAACTAATTGATGTACACCACTGTATGGAAGGTAGAATACTGATGGTAAGAGTCCGTATACAAGAGGTAAAATTGAGTTTTTCATGCTATTTACCCACTGAAGAATATGCATATTGCAGTATAGAACAATTTCATAACAATCTGTCAAAAGCTTTCAGCGATATCAAGAAATTACATCCCTCCTATAAAATAGTTGCATGTGGAGATATCAATGCAATTATTGGAACTGATTGCCAACATGATAACTGTAGATGTTTGGGGCGTTACAACCCACAACCCACAAGTTTTAATGGAATGAAGCTGATAGAAACTGCTAAAACAATGGTCTATTTATCTTAAATCCCATGTTTGCCACCAGATCAGAGAGGCATCATTGGTCCTTTAAATCAAACTTAGGCTATGAACAATGACTTGATTATATTTTGGGAGCATGGTATGTGAAAAGAGCATCAAAAACTGCAGAGTCTACCCAAGTGTCAGTGATCCATTTGACTCTGACCATCGATTGGTTGTTTTAGATGCCATGTTCCCAACTAAGCGCAAGCGTAAAGTAATCTTTGCAAAGAAGCCCACTAAAATCACCACTTCCCAGACGTCAGGTCCCTTAGAGATTCAGAGGACCTTAGACAAAATTACAGCAGAAGACTTGATGAACTCCTGCAACAAACACTGTCATCAAATCAGGTTGATGAAATTGAAAATTATATTGTCAGTGCTATTCATGTTACCTCTGAAGAGATTATCCCTCTCAGACAAAAGGAGCTGGACTCTAAACCTTAAGTTAATGATGATTTTCTCTTTTGGCTGGACAAAAGGTGAAAAAGTGGGACCGGATAGAGAAGAGTTGTCTACCAAAATCAAAAAGCTCTGTTTGAAGCTTAAAAGCACCTGTTTCAAGGAGAAAGCAACTAAAATCAACACTGCCAGTGAACAAAGGGATGCAGAGGAAGAGTTCAGACTCGCCAAGAGATATACATCCACACCAATATCAAGTAAACAACTGAGTCAAGTACAGAAGTTAGAGGAACACTTCTCTCAACATCTGGGTAAAAGAGAATACTAGCCACAGCTACTACACCCAGAAAACTATCATCATACATTACCACCAGGAGAAGTTGAGTATATCAATGAGAACCCACAAGATGTTTCAGAGATAAAGGGTTGTCAGAAGAAGTTGAAGAATGGTAAATGCAAGGGCAGTGATGGGAATTTTAGTGAGCAACTGAAATCAATGATGGACAAAAAGAACCTTGAGTGTCTTTTGGAACATCAGTTTCCAATGGCACACCCCAAGGCCAATCACATGCCACGTGGGAAGAAATGAAGATGATGATGATGATGATGATGATGATGATGATGATGATGATGCACCCCATAGCATCACAGATGCTGGCTTTTGCACCTTTCTCTGATCGCAAACCAGATGGTCATGTTCACCTTTGGCATGGAGAACTTGACGTCCAGTTTTCCTGAAAACAAGCTGAAATGTGGACTCATCTGACCACAGCACACATTTCCACCGCCTTTCAGTCCATGTGAGAGGAGTTCAGGCCCAGAGAAATAAGCAGCGTTTCTGCATAGAACTGATGAATGGTTTCCTCATTGCGTAATATAGTTTTACAAATTGGTGTAAACCAAACAGAGTGGAAAAGGCTGTTTTTTCATGGGATAATGGAGTCAAGGGGATCTGCCAATATTCCTTTGTTAAATCCAATGTCGAGTAAAAGCGAGCCGTACCTAACCGATTGAGCAGTTCATCAATGAGGCATTGGATATGTGTCAAATTTAGACACCGCGTTGACTTTTCTATAGTCCACACAGAACCGGACCAACCCATTGGTCTCAGGAACCAAGACCACCAGGCTGCTCCAGTCGCTGTGCGACTGCTCAATTACCCCCATCTTAAGCATAGCCTGGAGTTTGTCCCGAACCACATTTTTCTTGTGCTTGGGGAGCCGATACAAGCGGCTGCGCACCACCACCCGTGGGGGAATCTCAATGTGGTGTTCTATGAGGGCAGTGTGACCAGGGAGGGGCGAGAACACATCGCAGAATTCCTCCTGCAACCTAATAACCTGTGCTCTCTGGGACGGTGAGATGTGGTCTCCACAGGGGACCGGGGTGAATTCGGTCACACTTTTTAGACTTACCTCCGGTCCCAGCTCCGCCCTCTCCGGAACTAGCATCACCAGAGCCACAGGAACCTCCTCTCTCCATGGTTTCGGAGATTGATATGGTAAATTTGACACGTGTCGCCCCTGTCTGGACGTTTAGCCTCATCGTCAACCTCCCCAATTCGCCATGTGACCTCAAAGGGCCCTTGCCACTTGGCAAGCAATTTTTAACCTTGAAGTGGGCAGTAAAATGAGGACTTTATCTCCCAGTGCAAATTTCCTTAACTGTGTCCCTCTGTTGTACAGGCGGGATTGATGTTCTTGGGCCTGTAGCAAATTCTCCTAGGTTATATGACTCAGTGTGTGGACTTTTGTTCTCAGGTCAAGAACATATTGAATTTAATTTTTGCTTTGAGAAGGCCCCTTTTCCCAATTTTCTCTAATGATGTTTAAGACACCATGGGGCTCACACCCAAGCAAGTCAAACAGGGAAAACCTGGTGGAGGCTTGTGGGACCTCACGCACTGCAAACGACAGAGGGTCTAGCCACCTGTCCCAGTTTTTAGTATCCCCGTGAAAGAACTTACACATCCTATTTTTAAGTGTTTGGTTAAGTTGTTCAACCAGCCCATCCATTTGCAGATGATAAACACTAGTACGAATCAATTTAATCCCCAATAATTCATACAATTTATGCAGTGTGTGTGACATAAAAGTAGTGCCTTGATCAGTCAGGATTTCTTTTGAAATCCCGACTCCGGAGATAACGTGGAAGAGTGCCTCTGCAACACTGCATGCTGAAATAGTGTGAAGAGGCACTGCTTCCAGATATTGCATTCCATAATCCACTATGACTAATACAAAGCGATACCCGCATGCAGATTGATCTAAGGGCCCGACAAGATCCATGCCAATTCTTTCAAAGAGGATCTGAATTAATGGTAATGGGTGCAATGGTGCTTTTGGTGTGGCTGCTGGATTTACCAGCTGGCATTCGCAACATCAACACTAAATCATCACACCACCTGCGGACATCAGAGCGCATCCCTGGCCAATAGAAATGGGCCATGAGATGATTTAGTGTTTTATCCTGCCCCAAATGCCCAGCCATAGGATTATGATTAGCCACATGAAATAAAAGTTCCCTATGGCTCTTCGGGACCAACAACTGTGTCATCTTTTCTTTAGTTTGAGTGTCCTGCGTCACTCGATATAGCCTATCCTTAATAATACAAAAGTACAGGAAGGAAAGCGCAACATTAGGCTGGAGGATTTGGCCATCAATTACTTTCACTTGGTCAAAAGCAAGTCTCAGAGACTTGTCTCAGGCCTGTTCCAATGGGAAATCCCCTAAGGGATTCCGCAGAGAGGGAGTAGGGCTGTCCCCGCTCTCTATGTCATCATGACGTGCAGCTAATGCGGACGGCCCTGGGACCGCCTCCCCAGCCAACGTTGTGGCGGGATTCCCCCGTGACGTGCTACTGCAGGACCCACTCACTACTATCTATTTCATTAAGGTTTTAAACCCTGGCAAATCTGTTCCCAAGATCAGTGGATGGGTGAGGCTTGGACTAACCGCCGCCTGCACAATATGCTTTTCTCCCTGAAAATGAATAGTGATGGGCATTAGCGGATATTTATGTATATCACCATGCACACACTTAACCTTCACCAAACGTGCATTTCCCAGTGCCCCGCATTGAATCAGGGTTTGATGTATGGAGGTCTGATGGCAACCTGAATCCACCAAAGCCTGATGTGTACTCCCTTGAATACACTTTTGTACTTTTGAGTATGTGGTATGTTCCAGCTCGATTGGGGGCAGCCTCTGGTGCGTTGGGGATCCAGACCACTGCCCCCACTTCCTCGACCTCCTCCAGCGTCAGTGCACAGAAGCGCTGTACACCGCATACACCAGCCAGTTCTTTGCAGGCAGTTGCTGAGCCATGAGCTGTGCTTTGCCAATCAGGAGCAGTAACAAGCGGGCCACTTGTTGCTCGTCTGGCCACCCCCATGCCTCTGTGGTTTGCTCGAAGAGCTCCAGGAATGCCCCTGGGTTGTCGTGCGGCCCCATTTTTGTAAGGGTGATGTGGGGGGGATCCCGGTGACTCCGGGGCTGGTGCAACTGCTGGAGTGATGAGGCACATGAGTGCCTGGTGGTCTTCTTGCTGGGCCTGCAGCAGAGCCTCTAAGCACCGATCCTGCTCCGTCCTCATCGCGAGCAGTGCCTGGTGCTGGTTCTGTTGGGCGGTGGTGAGGGCATGGACCAGCTCTTTAAATGAGGAGGACTCCATAGCAACAGTTCTCTTTCAGTGTCCTGGCTTTCGGCAAATATTTCCCTGTAATGTTTCCCTGATAGTGGTGGATGCTGAAGAACAGACAGCTGGGATCAGGTTCACTTTTTTTGGTTTTATTTAACTACAACTCAACCAAAACAAACACGCTTTTCAGCGGACTTTAAATAAAATGTCGTATGCCAATGCACAGGCGTGAGTTCACCCAGGGGAAGACCAACCACTCTCTGCTCTTCTACCCCTTTTATCTTCTTCCTGTTATTGCACACAAACACACAGACACAGCACATTAATTCACAACAGGTGCTTCCACTTTGCCACTCGCCTTCCCCGGCTTTGCTCTCCATTCACAAACCAGCCCTTGACCACACCCCCACTGCCACAGACTTGTTAACACTTGTTAGCACAAATCTCAGTTGAGCTGCTAGCGCTGAAGAATTTTCGTATATCCATCTAATAATCAATGAAAATAAGGATTTGTGGCTTCAAAAGAGAGGTTCCTTGTGAATACAACTGTTACCACACAAGACTCTTATGTTGAAAACTTCTCACAATCTAGCAGGGTATCTTTTTTTTTAGCAGAAGGCTAATCAACTACCAAAAAGGAGAGTTGATACAGTAGCATCACTACTTTATAGAGGGCGTGGCATAAAAATTAGAAAGGTAGCCTTCCAATTCATTCAGATCTCAGATCTCCAGATAGAAGAAGAGAACCCGAGATACTTAATTTAAAAAAAAAAAATTCTCTTAACTTCCATGTGTAGATCCCGGACAAGCCCCAAGAAAAATATTAGGTTTTGATGTGTCTGTACTGAAGGAGGTTGAATTGACAAAGTATGATCTAGGAATGTAGACCTCTGCCACCTAGGAGATTCTACCTCACAGATCGATCTGGGAGTAACAGACACTGACACAGACACAGCTGTTCAGAGATGTTCTCAGTTTACTGTAGGACAAACATGAGTATATATTCACATTCAAGAGTGTGTTGTAGCTATATGATTGGAAGATGTGATTGACAAAGAAGTGGCAATAAAATATAAAATCTGTACTGACTTCTGAAATTAGTGCAGCAAAATGCTTGCACTTTTTATAAAGTCTGTATTTTTTGGGTTTTATGTTTGGAAATATAATAATTTGTAACTTGGTAATAATTATTTGGTTAAAATTTTATCGACTAATAAACCTATATAAAAAATATGAATAACTCAGAAATATGTAGCTTCTAATAACCTGTTTTAGTCCTCAGAGAAATCTGGTTTGTTTTCATGTGATGTAGACATTTTGATTCTCTACATATACTCTATGTGCAAAGAGCATCACCTTGTGTAGTGTTTTAAACAGTAAATATGCCAATCTGTGGTGTATATGGATGTTCTCATCGAGCAGGTGGACAAAACAAGTTCAGATTCCTCAAGGTTCTGAAAGTTCTGATGAATCAGAGCTCTAAGACTCAGATATGAGTCTTAGAAAGGTGGAGGTTCTGGAAGGATGCCGTTAATCGTAAGGATATCACAACCTAGGAGAAGTTGGCGTGAACCATCCTCTGTTCAACGTTTTGCCATTTCAATATTTATTTTTTTATTCTCATGACAAATTAAAATGTTGTTAATATGAAGTGGCGTGGTGAATTCCAAACCACTGATCCTTGATTACATTCAAACATTCAAAGGCTTTATTGTCACACACACCTCAACATCACAAGGCAACATTAATTCAAATGTAGTGATTAACTCATTCATCCAGTTTAACTCCATATGATGGATAGCATACATTTTATATGAGATATACAGTTTAATTACACATTTTTTATTTTAAAAAACTCAGCGATATTAAGAAACAGCAAAGATCTTCCTGGAGAGATAATAAACACCCATCTTACCTCTAAATTCCATGCAGGTAAAGTGTCATTTGGGATTGAATGAGCCTAATGTAGGATATTTTTATGAGTATTTCATTTGTGCTTTAAAAAATTGGAGAGATTTTGAAATTAAATTTAAAAACTGACTGTAAAATGTCTGAAAACTTGGTTACCTGCTGTAATTCATGAACATGGAAACCAAAATAAACTTTCCAGGAATTTTTAAAACCATCCATGTGTCTTCATGTCTGTTCTTTAAAAAAAAAAAAAATGTCTTTAGGGCATTGCCTCTCCAGAATACAATCACAACAGCAAACTTTAAAAAATGCTTGATATTTTAAGATCCACATGAAAAAAAAGATGATGTCTGTCCTCCTTGATAATGGGTTCTAGAAACTGTAGTTACCTGCTATGGCCACTAATGGGAGTAATCAGAAAATAAGAAAATAGCTCATCACATAACTCAAGTGCTACAACTGTGTGGGATGTAATGAATGAAGGAACACAGACACAAAGTAATAAACCTTAAACAGATATGTGATTTGGGGTAGTGAGGATTATTTTGGGGTTGCAGCTGCAGTGGTGCTGAAAAGACAGCACCCCACTCTCCACTTTGAAACCCAGAGGCAGCAGTTCAGCACCACCGGCAGGAAACAGTGCCTAACACACACACACACACACACACACACACACACACACACACACACACACACACACACACGACGGTAGGGGCAGCCAAGTGCAGCACAGCTGGCAGACACTAATTAAAGTGCACGCATTTCACCCTCCAGGAGCTTGTGGCAGAGTATATAAGAGCTGCGCAAGAGTGGGCTCATATCCTCACACCACTACTCACCAGCGAAGCACAGTGGGCCTATGCCCTCCCACTGGTCGAAGCTGAGAATTATAGCATCCTCAAGGAAGAGATCCTGGCCTGCCGCTTCTGAGTTCCACCACTGGAGCTACAGGCCGGGCCAAGAGCCCAGAACACAGATAGATGACCTCTTGCAGATCACTCAGAGGTGGCTCTAACCTGATCAGCTAACACCCTCAGAAGTTGTAGAGCAGGTTGCCCTCAACTGCTTCCTGCGGGGCCTCCGGGGTGAAGCTGTGGGGATGAAAGCAGCCCGAACCACCAGGGACATGGTCTCCATGCTGGAGTGTGCCCTAGTGACCCTGGAGATGGGGAGGGGGAGAATAGGACCTTGATCCAGCATGAACCCCACCACCACTTCAACCAGAGCCTTGGTGCACCTTGGGGGTCACAGGATGGCCCCCTGCTGCAGCTCTCGCCTCAGAATGAGCCAATGCCCATGGAGCACTGCACTACAGCTAGGCCCTTCAAGCCCTAGTTGGCAGGATGTGCCCTTCACATTGCCTTCCAGCTGCTGGCTCCCAGCATCATCCTCAGGCTGAATGACGTACCAGTGCCCACGCTTTTGGATTCATGGGGTGCTATTACCCTGGCTTGTCCCTCAGCCCTGACTCAGACCTCCCAACCTTCTGGAAGCCTGGCTGTCACCTGTGTGCATGCAGGTGTGAAAGAAGTCCTCACTGCAGAGGTCCAGATAGGAGGCCAAAGAGGTGAGTGGCTAGTAATGGTTGGTCTAATCCCTGATCTCCCTGTACCTCTTCTTGTAAGCAGAGACTGTCCAGGGTTTCCCACCTCCATGGGTGCCCCATAGCAGAGGAAGAAGAGGAGGAACTCCAGAAGTTAGCAGCAGCAATAGCGTGTCCTGCCAGCTGCCCCTGGGATGCATTCCTGGCTGAAGGAAAGACAGCAGCTGCACAAACTAAAGCCAAAGTTGAGCCCTCCCCACCCATTAACCCTTTCTCTACTTTATCTCAGCAGGTGGCAAAGGAGGAAAACTTCAGAAGGGAGCAAAAGGAGGATAAGTGGCTGAAGCACTGCTGGGGCCAAGTGCCACAGGTCAATGGGGAGAGCCTGCACTCCAAGCAGGAACTGTCCATGGCCTACTTCCTGGTGAAGAGAGGGCTTCTGTATTACCACTGCAACTGCCAAGGCAAGCCCTGTGACTTCCTTGTCATCCCTACGACAAAAATTGTCTCCATCATGCACTGGCCTACTCCCACACGCTAGGCGGCCACCTGGTACCCCAGAACATGCTGGAGAAGCTCTAGGATCGGTTCCACTGGTCATAAATGGTGGCCAAGGACCGCAACATCTGCCAGGAGTGCCCACAGTGCCATGGACATCCCTTTACAGGCCAGCACCAGATCAATTGAGCCCCCTTCCCATCATTGGGCTCCTCTTCAACCAGGTGGGCATGGATCTCGTAGGGTGGCTCCCTAAGCCCACCTGTGGCCATTAATATATCTTGGTGATTGTTGACTATGCCACATGATACCTGGAGGGCATCCATCTCCGCAACGCTGTGTCCAAAAACATTGCCAGAGAATTGCTGCTCCTCTTCAGCTGGGTCGGGATGCCCAAGGACCTGCTCATGGACCAGGGCACCCCTTCATCTCCAGGCTCATGGCAGACCTGTCAGCTGCTGTCAGACCTTGGTCTACCACCCTTAAACAGACGGCCTCATGGAGAGGTTCAACCAGACTCTCAAGCGCCTGCTGAAAAAGGTGGTCAATGAAGATGGATGAAGCTGGGATCTACTCCTCCCTATGTCTTCTTTGCCATGTGGGAGACTCCTCAGGTCTCCACAGGGTTCATGCCCTTCGAACCCCTGTTTGGCCGACAGCCCAGGGACCTATTGGACACTGTCAGGGAAGCCTGGGAGGAGCAGCCATCCCCACTCCACTCCCTTGTTGACTATGTTTAGGAGATGCAAGAGCGGACTGAGCGGGTGGCACCCATTGTGCAGGAGCAGATACTGATGGCCCAAAGAGAGCAGCAACGCATCTACAACTGGCTGACCCAACCTCGAGAGTTTCAGCCCAGTGACCGTGTGCTCCTGCTCCTCCCAGGTGCAAGCTGCATGTTCCTTGCTCACAAGCAAGGCCCCTATATCATCCAGGAGTGAGTACGTCCTGTGAACTACCACCTGCAGCAGCCAAGTAAGACAGCCCTCATCCAACTTTACCACATCAACTTACTAAACATTGGATTGAACTGGTGCCATTGCTCTCGCCCTTCTCTGTCCAATCCTCAGGTCCAGCCAAGCCAGAGCAGGTCCACAAAGGAAGGCACATCTAGGAAAGGTAGCTACAAAGGTAGCCTGGATGTTGCAGGAAGGCATCATCTAGGAATTCACCAGCCACTGATCTAGCCCCATCATTGTCGTACCCAAGTCCAATGGAAGCCTCCGTCTCTGCAATGACCTCCGGAGGCTGAATGAGGTGTCAGAGTTCAACAGCTACCCCTGCCATGAGTGGATGACATCATAGATCACCTAGGATGGGCCAGGTTCATATCCACTCTCGCTCTGACCAAAGGGTATTGGCAGGTAGCCCTTTTCAGGGAGGTGTGGCCCAAGACAGCCTTTAGCACCAACTTCAGACACTGGCAATACCGGGTCTTTCACTTTGGGCTCCATGGCACGCCCACGACAATCCAGAGGTTGATGGAAATTATCCTAAGACCCCATCGCCCCTACGCCATCAGTCTTCCTGGACGATGTGGTCATCCACTCCAACAGCTGGTAAGATCACCTCCATCACCTTAGGGAAGAGGAAAGTGCTGGGCAGAATCCGCAACGTGGGACTGATGGCAAATTCAAAGAAATGCCACCTGGGGCTGACTGAGGCACAGTATCTGGGATACCACATTGGCCGAGGTCTCCTGAAACCCCAAGAGAGGAAAGCTAAAGCTGTCCACAATTATCCCTGACCTACCACCAAGAAACAGGTATGTGCCTTTTTGAGGATGGCTGGCTACTACCAGTGCTTTGTGCCTAACTTTGCCTTTATAGCTTCCCCCCTCATAGAGCACACCAGGAAGGGAGAGCCCGAGAAAGTCTGCTGGACCCACCCTGCTGAGGAAGTGTTTCAGGCCCTCAAAACTGCCCTCATGAGCTCACCAGTCCTGAGGAACAATGACTTCCAGTGCCCCTTCCTGATACACACAGATGCAGCAGAGACTGGCCTAGGAGCCATGCTGTCACAAGACTTTGAGTGAGAAGAGCACTCCATAGTCTACATTAGCTGGAAGCAGACACCTACAGAGCAGAGGTATGTGGCAATGGAGCGAGAAGCCCTCGCCATCAAGTGGGCTGTAGAAGAGCTCTGGTACTACTTAACAGGCAGACACTTCACCCTCATCATGGACCATGCCCCACTCCAATGGATGGCCAAAGAAAAAAACTCAAACCATAAAATAACCCATTGGTTTCTCACTCTCCAGGGCTTCTTGTTTTCTTGTTACAGGTACAACACTGGGAAGGAGCCCACAATTGTGATGCAGATGGCCTCTCCTGACAGCACATGCTCTATGCACAGTCTTCTCTGATGGTCAGCTCGGAGCTGAGGAGGGGACAATGTAACAATGGTGGGCCATCTTCCCAGCCATCTTCTCCCTCTCTGCAGGCACTCCTCGCTGCACCACCGCCATGATGCTGAAAAGACAGCACCCTACTCTCCAGGCCGAAACCCAGCAGCCGCAGTTCAGCACCATGAGCAGGAAACAGTGCCTAACACACACACAGTAAAAAAAGGCCAAATGCCGCACGGCTGGCAAACACTAATTATAACATGCACATTCACTCTCCAGGAGCTCACAGCAGAGTATATAAGGGCTGTGCGCTGCACACAGAGTGAGTACATCCTCCAAATGTCTTTTCTGACTCACTGTGTTCTTGTGTCACCAGAAACCAGTTTGGATGATGCCCTCCCTCGCTGGGAGGACTGTAAAGTTGCTTCCCTGCACCTCTAGAAGAGATCATCACCCCTCACATCCCAGGATCTTTCCACACTTGGAACCTCACACTTACACCAACTGGCTCATGCTGCAAGGCAAATTAAAAATAAAAAGCATCTTTTGCACTTCACACCTGTTGTCCCCATGTCTGTCACACCCTGCCACTAGAGGGTGCTACAACATGCAGTTATCCTTAATGTGATAATTTAATTCAAAGACAATCCTCTTCTTTTCATTGACATGAGGCTATAAGGGCTCTTTCACAATCAGGGTATAATTTCCAGGTCCACAACAGGCCAAAAATCAAACCTCAGATTTTTATTTTTCTCTGCTGCCAAAAATTACCTTTTGAGATGGAAAGTAACTGCACAGAATTTCAGAGCTACAGGTCATATACCGGGTATGTTACTTGTGGTGAGAAGACAGCACATAGTGTATTTCTAAAACTGACTCAATTTCTTATAGTCCACAAGAGTAAGGTATATAAAGTGAAACACTTGAAATGGATGTGATTTTAAGTAAAAATTATCAAGTACTGTATAGCAGTGTTTGTGCATGGTGGTAACTGTTATAACAACTGAAGTGGGGACAATCCTTGTGGTTTTCCTGAGAGGGCACTTTTTGACTTTCCCATGTTGCAACCACGTGTGAAGCTCTGCTGCAATTGTGTCTTGCATCCGTTTCAAGTCCTGTTTTTTACTGTGCAACAACAGAATATTCTGCTTCAAAGGAGACAAATATTTTCTTAAAAATAATTTACAATCTCATCATATGGTGAGTGTTTTCCTGAGAGGACATTTTTGACGGTCAAAGGATACTGTCAGAGGCACTCATTATCCGTAACCGCTTATCCGTAACCGCATTATCCGTAACCGCTTAAAGCAGGGTCGCAGGCAAGCTGGAGCCTATCCCAGCTGACTATGGGCGAAAGGCGGGGTACACCCTGGACAAGTCGC
>JAODTV010000012.1:3396358-3407438 GCA_025399955.1 Galeichthys feliceps
GCGGCTTTGCTCTCCTATGATGAACTAAATTTCGTTGTACATTTGTGCAGTGACAATAAAAGGCATTCTATTCTATTGAATCTTCAATCTGGTTTTTGTTTGCTGTTAATAGACCACGTAAAAGGAGAAATATCGTACGTTAAAATGGATTAAAACCAACACAGGATGGTTGCGTTTATTGGAAATACCTTTGCAATACCTTTCCTTTTTTGTCATATAAAAAAAAAAAAGCATTTACAAAAATGGTCAAAAAAAACAACAACAAAAAAACAAAAGATCCCTAAGGGTAAACATATAGTTTGGTCTCAAGTCGCTCAGGTAAGGAGGGGGTGTGGCCTAAAATCTAAAATTCGAAGAGGAAACTGTACATTGGAAGTGATTTGTTTGATAAAAGAGCTCCAATTTACAAACTTTGTTCCACGCTTTATAGAAAAATGGTGTCTCAAGATGAGGGTGTGTTGAGGCTCAATTGCTAGCTAGAAGCGTCAAGATTAGCTTTGTCGCTCCAGACACCAAACATGTCTTATATAATCAGCGACATGATGTGAGAAAAGTTACGAGGCCAGGTGAACTGGCTATGCTACTGTACATTACCCCTAAATGTGAATAAGACTGTGAGCTCAAATCCCAGCGCTGCCAAATTTGCGTCTTAGGACAGATTAGCCGTACGCCGCTTTGCATTCAATCACCCGGCTTTTTATCCAAAATGACTCACAAGTGAGGCAGAACACAGTCCGGTCAGTGAGTTGAGCAGGTCAGGGTTAAAGCTCAATGTGTTTCAATGAGACGGTTTTGTCCCATGTGGACACTCTTAGAATTAAGTCCTGTACTCAGCTTGATAATTGAACCGTGATTAGATTGTCATGTAAAGCTTACAATAAAGGTGCAGCTTTCTCGGTAAAAGATACTAAAGGACAGATCTAGTTTCAACCCTTTTATCTTCAACAAGTGTTTCCTGAATGTACTGTAGGTACATGTAGAACCCGATAGTGTGGGAAGAACCTTAATGTAGAATCCCTCAGACTGTACAGCTTAGCAGCAATGTAACGCGCACACCGTAATCATATCAACACTCTTAACGTTCCTAGCTAGTAGTGGTTAACTAGCTAGCCAACCTCGCTCTTTAGATTAGATTTATTATTCGTAGTAATGCAAATGAAATACAGATCGGTGTCAATCTGTTGATCAGGAATTTGTTTGTCTTTGCTGTAGCTTTGGAGGAAGAAAATCATTAGAAATTTTAGCTAGCGTTTTTAGTTACGTCGCGTTGTCGGAATATATTCAGCAAAACACGGAACGTTGATGATTTTTAGCCTTCCGGGGTCAACCAGGACGCATTCCGGGCTTTTCCGTTTGAATACGTGAGAACCAAGGAGCTACCTTGACAAACGGGAGGGTGTGGCTTCCATCCCCGGAAAGTTTTATCATGTTGAAAATTGCCGTAGGTCAAGCGCTGGATGAATTCATCTGTCACCAACCGGGAAGGCATTCTTGAGGCATACGTGAGGCTTACGTGGGCTACCAGGGGTTACCGTAGCATTCCATTGCAACCATTGAGCTCGAAATGTTCATGGAACAACATTTTGCAGAAAGTGAAATGTTTGCCTAAGGGCTGTGGCTTATTTTGTCTTGCCGTGGCTATGTGAAAACCGTACACACTGCCGTCATGCTGTAAAGCCTTACATTGCTATACGTCGCTGCCACCATTGGTTTTACCGGTCGTCTTCCATTGCTGCCGTTGTGGCTAATTTACTCCACCCAAATTTATGCGACGGATCACCTCCAAAATCTGTCGGAATCTACCGTTAGCCCCAGCCACGGTTCTCACGGGTCAACTGGCTATGTGTGACCTTAGCATAACACTTTCTTGTCCGTATTTGTTTTCCTCGCTTCTTGTGATTTGATGGGTTTGTCTGTTGTTTCATGAATATTTGTTTCGACTCCAACAACAACAACAACAACAACAAAAAAACGTAGTCGAAGCATTTTTTTAAGCGGATAGAGAGGAAAAACAGCAAGCGGGACATTAGCGTTAACGTTAATCTCTAACTAACCAATAACGCTCTTTTATGCAAAAGAACGTACAACAAAACTAGGAGAAACCTGATAAACGTTCTACGTCGAACCCTATAACAGAGTGATCTTGAGTGTTCTTAAAGCGAGGAAGAGATTTTAAGAGCGTACAGGTGTGTATTCAAATCTTTACAAGAACACTGGAGCCGTTGTACGCAACACTTCCAGTCTTATCAGATAAAAGTGGAACAGCAAACACACGCTGCGCTGCAGACGCACCGACATCACACACGGTTTACACAGGACTCGAGGAGCTAGAACAAAACAGAGATATGAGGAAAGGGTTAGCGGAAACGCGGCGCACTTTAAAGACGTTTTTGCGCGGCTGATAACGTTCCGGACCTGACGCGCAAATCCATTAGTAAGACTTTATCGTGGTAAAGGTTAGGAGGTGACGAGACAAGGAGAGCGTCTTATTTCTTACATCACGGTGAACCAGTGTTACATAAACAACCGAAGTGTCAATCGTATTAGCTGAAGGTAGCTAGAGTTAAGACTGGATGGTACGGCAAAACTGTCAGATTATACTAACTGGCCACTTTATTAGGAACACCCATACACCTACACCTGCTTGTTGGTGTTGGTTTGAGCCAGATGGACTGGTTTGATTGAGTGTTTCAGAAACTGCTGATCTCCTGGGGTTTTCACGCACAACAGTCTCTCCAAAGAATGGTGCGGAAAACAAAAAAACACTGAGTGAGCGAGCGACAGTTCTGTGGGTGGAAACAAACGCCTTGTTGATAAGAGAGGTCACAGGAAAATGGCTAGATTGGTTCAAGCTTTTTTTAAGGATATAGTAACTCAGGTAATCACTCTGTACAACCGTGGTGAGCAGAAAAGCATCTCAGCATGCAACAGCAGAACAAAAGAACACATTGGGTTCCAGTCCTGCAGCCAAGAACAGGAATTTTAGAACCAAGAACAAGTTCCTATTAAAGTGGCCGGTGAGTGTATATATACACTATACATGATACGCTACAAAATAGCGAACATGGGAATGGCGGATTGTGATGTTAGTAAGTAGAGTGTGAATTAAAACCCAAGGACTTTTAAAAATGTTTTGCCTTTGAACCTGTTAAATAAAAGTGGAACTACTAGAGGAACCAAGAACATAAAAAAAAAAGTATCAGTGTGTGGGATTTACAGACAACACAGTGAAACATGGAGTGTGTAATTGTTTTTTGTTTGCACGGTGCACAGGTAAGAGTAAAATGTGTGTGTGTGTGTGTGTGTTTCTCAGACAGAAGTGGTTGAAAGAGACTTATGGGATTGCCATCCAGGTCAGCCAGGTCTAAATCGGCTAGTTCCCACGGAAAAGCCAAATCAGCTTCAGCCTCACGTTACAGGCAGCCTTCCAGAAATGTGTGTGTGTGTGTGTGTGTGTGTGTGATGGGGGTGGTGCCACCTGCCTGGTTGAATGCTCATGGACAGGTATTAACAGGTATGGTCTGGTAATTGTGTGTGTGTGTGTGTGTACTGTAAACATGAGTGGAATCCAGACGTGAGAAAGTGGGAGGTGATTTCTGTGAGAACGAAGCCGCCTGGCCGTCACGTGCGAAGTGCTTCTCTTTTTTCCTGCATTTAAAGCAGAATTTTCAAGCTGACATGATGGAAATTTTTTTTCAACCTTCTTCTTCTTCTTCTTCTTCAAAAAAAAAAGTATTTCATGATGTGTTATTCATTACACTCTTACTTTTCCCTCTACAGCTTCCTGGATATGATGCCCATCAACGGACATTGCGCCGCCTTCATCAAAGCCGAGCCGGCGAGCCCCGCCTGCCTGATGCAGCACAGTCCCGAAGGATCGTCGTCGGACAGCTACGGCTCCGTAACGAGGCATGACCGTGGGGGTGGGGGTGTGGCCTCGCCAGGTTCATATCATAACTCAGGGGCGGGACTTAGGCCCAATTCGGTTCCTGAGCTGCAGGTGAAGAATGAGTTTGAAGTGAGTTCGGGGCCAAAGCGCCTGTGTTTGGTGTGCGGAGACGTCGCGTCCGGGTTTCATTACGGCGTGGCGTCCTGTGAGGCCTGTAAAGCCTTCTTCAAACGCACTATTCAAGGTTCGGACATGAAAATGAAACCTCTCGAGGCGTACTCCAGGATTTTGACGTAATTCAGTAAGGTTAGTTAACATAATGAGGCAAATTTAACTTCTCTCTCTCTCTCTCTAGGCAGTATTGAGTACACGTGTCCGGCGAGCAGTGAGTGTGAGATTACTAAAAGGAGGAGGAAGTCCTGCCAGGCCTGTCGCTTCACCAAGTGCATCTCAGTGGGCATGCTGAGAGAGGGTGTGTGTGTGTGTGTGTGTGTGTAAAAAGCAAAAAAAAAAAGTTGTGTGAAAAATTTTATTTACACAATGTTTTGTGATTTACTTAACATTTGGCCACACTGCCTCCATTTAGGCCACGCCTCTTGCATTTATGTCACACCTCCTACCTTTAGGCCACTCCTCCTACCTAAGGCTGATGCTGGCTCGTGTGGCTGATGAGAAAGTTTAAAGACGCAAATGCACACAGAAAGAGAGAGAGAGAGAGAGAGAGAGGAAGAAAGAGAATTAGGGGGGGGGGAGAGAGAGAGAGTCAGGGAGAAAGAGAAGAAAGAGAGTCAGGGAGAGAGAGAGAGTCAGAGAGAGAAAGAGAGAGTTGGGGGGGGAGAGAGTGAGTCAGGAAGAAAGAGAAGAAAGAGAGTCAGGAAGAGAGAGAGAGAGTCAGAGAGAGAGAGAGAGAGTAATTGATATACACAGAGAGAATGAGAGAGTAAGAGAAAAGTAGAGACAGACAGATACACAGAGATAGATAAGGAGAAAGAGACAGAGAGATAGACGGACAGAGAAAAATAAAGAAAGCGAGAGACAGATAGAAAGAGACACACACAGTTAGAAAGAGAGTGAGAGAGTGAGACAGGGACAGAGGCACACCTAGACAGACATAGACAGTCAGAGAGATAGAAAGAGAGAGACAGGAGGAAACAGACAGACAGACAGACAGACAGACAGAGAACGAGTGGATGGAGGGATCATAAGTGTAAAACCAGAGACACTCATCACGGCTTAATCGAAGGTGACACCGCGGATCGATCGCCATAATGAAATCCAATTAATCTCACACCTGCCTTTAAACATAATGCACCTTTAACTCAAGCACACACACACACGATCATGTGATTCCCACAGTGTGTTAGCATTCTTAATGAGTGTGTGTGTGTGTTCAGGTGTCCGTCTAGACAGAGTCCGAGGAGGCCGTCAGAAATACAAACGCACCATAGACTCAGAAAGCAACTCTTACCTCAACATGCAGTTACCACAAACACACAAGAGAACACGCACAGGTACTACACACACACACACACTTACATGTTGACTGTATTACACAACTATACACTAAACCGTGTGTGCGTGTGTCTCAGAGTCCTATAACACTGAGAACAAGGTGGTGTCTCACCTGTTGGGGGCGGAGCCAGAGAAGGTGTATGCCATGCCTGACCCCGCCCTCCCTGATGATGACATCAAAGTTTTGACTACGCTGTGTGATCTCGCCGATCGTGAACTGGTGCTTAACATTGGCTGGGCCAAACACCTTCCAGGTACACACACACACACACACACACACACACACACACACTCACACTGACCCTAAGCCAAACCATCTTTTCACTCTTTATTTTTTGCTAACAGAGGGGACGTGGGCGTTTGTTCTCTAAAGGTATCTGCTTTATCAGCGATAAATAACATGACACACACTCACAACAGAAATAACTACACACACACACACACACGCGCACATACACACACACACACACTGTAAATGGGCTGGCACCTGTTTTTATGTTGACACTCACCTATAAAGTAATGCTTACAAAACAAAGTCCCTTCAAACCAGGTGTTTGAGTGAGCATACATTTGTGCGTGCGTGCGTGCGTGCGTGTGTGTGTGTGTGTGTGTGTGTGCGTGTGTGTGTGTTGTACAGATCAGCAGATTCCCTGCAGGCATCAAGCTTTGCTTGTTCCTAAAGAAGTAAAGGCTGGAACAGCAGTGCAGTCACCATCTGACACACTTCATCTCCACTTACGAATTTATTTGCACACTATCTTACTTAAGTGCTTGTGTATTAGCATACTAGTTTAGCTACATACTCATTTGCAAGAATATAAGCCAAACGTAATTCACAAACTGCTCCCTGTATGTTTATTAATACTTACACCAAATTTAAAATGACTTTCCTAAATGCCAAATAAACGTCTGCTTGCCGAAAGCAGCACGCTGCCACAGCAACGTTTGTACGTTTTTCATACTTCAATAACAACACAAACACTTGTTTATTGTTAAATCCACCACTCAAGTCTCTTTTCTTCATCTAGGCTTCTCCAGTCTCTCTCTGCCAGACCAGATGCGTCTCCTGCAGAGTGCGTGGATGGAGATCCTGATCCTGCGTGTGGTCTTCCGTTCTCTGGATGCTCAGGACAGCCTGGTGTTCGCCGAGGACTATGTGATGGACTCCGAGCAGGCGAAGCGAACCGGTTTGCTCGAGCTCCATGCGTCCATACTGCAACTCGTCAGGAAGTACAGAGCCATGGGACTCGAGAGGGAGGAGTTGGTCACGCTCAAGGCCATTGCGCTCGCCAACTCAGGTACCAATATACACATCATGTCCCTGAAGTGAGAGAATGTTGATATAGCAGTTATCCAGTCAGCCAATCATGTTGCAGTGGTACAATGCGGAAGATCATGCAGATGCAGGTCAAGAGCTTCGGTTAATATTGACATCAAACATAAGAATGGGGAAAATGTGATCTCAGTGACTTTATGGTATGGCACAGAACAGGCAGTAGAGTTTACACTAGTGTTGTAATGCTCGAGACCGGCCTCAAGACCACTTTTTGAAGGTCTCATCTCGGAATCGACCGCATTTTTACTTGGTCTCGGACATAGAGGACTCGAGATTTTATTTCAAGACCCGTCAAGACCACAACTGTGTGGATTTCACTAAATTGCCTGCGCATTGTCTGATTTATTTGTTAACATCATTACTGTGATTGGATGTAAAATTTCCTGCTTCAAATGCGACCAATAACGTGATTCATCGCCAATTTGAACATTTTCTTCCTGTTAACGGCTGCCACCCCTCTCCCGCCCCCCTTCACACACACTGGTCTGGTCCTGGTCTTGACTTGATCTCAACCTCTCAAAGTCTTGGTCTTGGTCTCAGTTTAGTTGGTCTTGACTCTAACACTAGGTATGGATGCTATGGAAAGTCTGGTTATAGTAATATAAACCTAATACACGATGGCTCTAAGCTTCTAAAACTATTTTCTACCCTAACTAGGTCTTCATAAAGCAGCCAACTAACCAATACAAATTAGCAAGAAGGCTCCCGAGTGACACAACAGAAGTGTTTGCTCTATCATCTGGAGCACATGAGTTTGAATCCCAGTGTTGCTATAGCCATGTGGTACCCATGTGGATGAGCCACATCTGTGGCAAGAGAGTAAAATTGGAAGGAGGGGTGGCATTCTCTCTCTCTCTCTCTCTCTCTCTCTCTCTCTCTCTCCCCTATCAATCACAGTGACATCAGTCAATCATGGATATGGAGCATATGGAGGTGGGCAGCAGCTGGCTTCAGGTGCCTTGGAGGAAGCATGTGATAGCCTTTGTGCTCCCAACCCTGGTTGTTAGCTGTCATGTGATAAGTCTGGTGGGCAGGAGTCTGCCATATTGACTAAATTGGGGAGAAAATCCATGAAAATTAGCAAGAAGACAAAAACACAATATGTGGAAAGACTTGAAAAGGTACAAATGCTGAAACACACTGGTCAGGTTTCTAAAAAAAAACAAACACTTTTTGTCCCAACAGGTTATCCATGAACCACCTCCACCTGTAATAGAGGAGAGCTCGGTGAGATGCCACACACACACACACACACACACACACACACACACACACACACACACACACACACACACACTGTAGCCACTCTGCAATCTGAATAGCCAAGAAATCACCAGAGATGTACATAAATCTTAAAAAAAAAATGCAAAACACCAAACTGCAAAACTGAAAAAAAAAAAAAAAAAAAAAAAAAGGCAAATCTTTGGACAAACTCCAAAAAACAAATCTCAGATATGTCCAAGAGAAGAAGATGATCAGCAAAAATCCAAAAGACCTCTCTGATATAAAGCAGTGTGTCAGGATATGGGTCAATGAAATAAAATAAAAACCATTCCAGCCCGTTCCAAGCAAACAAATCAAACCATGTGAGAAAATATCTGCTCATATAAAACAGAGCTCTGAAACTGTGGGAAAGCTGCCTGTTTTAATAGTTTATACATCGGCATATAAAATACAGAGTGAACACCAAAACTCAAAAAACAAAAACACACACACACACACACAGTGCAGTGTGTGACAACGGCAGTTTGGAAAATTCCACAGTTTGCACATTTATTTGTCCTTTCTTCATCTAATGCCATTTTCAGATGGTTTGCCGTTGGTGACTGGATTTTGTCGTTTTTGGTTTCCTTTTCGTGATGGCTCACTGGCTCGTGATCCTTCTTCATCTATGCAGTTTTACCAGCTGAACTCACTTTCAACGTGGCTGTATAAATGTTCTCTTTTTTTTGGTTATTTATATATCCTTCCAAGCTCCACCCTGTTTTAAAGCAGTTCTAAAGTCTAATGGATTTACAACATCAGAATATGGACATTTCTTTTCTGTTTCATTATTTTGGCCGCATGATGATGATAAATCGAGTGAGAAATATTTGAGAAAAGAACTGCATGTGCAAGACTGGAATTTATTGATTTAATAGTCCAAAGCCTCTTAATCCAGATGAGTTACACCACTAGTTCTTGCAAAGCCAAAGCCACTTGAAAAACAGGAAATGCTCGAGGCAGGGGTAAAAGAACACAAAAGATCAAATGTCCCTTTTTCTTATCAGTTTTGACCAAAAGTTTATTGCACAAAGCTTTAAATATTGCTTTAATACATTCCTGTCCTCTTCCCTTTCGTCCAATGTGTTAAGCTTCCATTTTAAGTAACTTTCTATGACTTTATCCGCTCAGGTGAAATGCATCAGAAAAGCATTGTATCAAAACCGACTCAGCATCGCTGTAGTATGCAGATCGACTAAAGGGAAAGATGGTACAAATCACAGAGGTTGAGTTGTTCTAATAAAACACGTGCTGTTAGGGCCCGGTCCTACAACACCGATAACTATAACTATACCTATAACTACAACTATGACTATACCTGTGCCTGAATGTAGTTCCAGTCTGGAGCAGTCTCACCACAACTATAATCCCCACTATAATATCGCTTGGTGCTGCCACTCAGGGAAATAAACGCATGCAAAGTAGTATCACATTATTAGCAAAGTAGTATCACACTATTCCGGCTCATACTGTACAGCCTGGACTTCAAAACAACCCATGCACACACTCCAATGGTTGATATAATACGGACAGGTCACGGATTACGGATATCTAATAAAAAAGGATACAAAATACGGAGTGGTTACGGATTTTAATACGGATGCATCACGGATGCTAATAATTTACAGATTGGTCACGGACGTTTCAGTATATTACAGATTGGTTACCGATTTCATACGGATGATGCGTCACGGATAAAAAATTAAGTCGTCGAAAACTACTGTCTGGATTGCCGAAGTTCATAATTAAAATATCTTACCTGCATTTATATGTTTACTTTATTAAATTTACTTCATGGAAAATATCACATATCAGTGAATAAAAGGTCCGAGCTTTGTATTATATTTTTTATTTTCCGTGAATTCGCATTCCGTGACTTCATGATGCAACAAGGATGTACAAAGATGCCCGGGGAAAAATAGCACATGCTCAGACAACGTCATACGTAAACAATTACCTGACTGGTCAGATGTTTTATCGGATCAGATTTTTCCAGGCCTGGAAAAATGGTTCCAGAAGCAATTTCACCGATACGGATAAACCCAGGCCTGGGCTGTAGGTAGTGTTATCGGTCTGGTGTGAGCACCAACCACATAAACTGCAGGGGACCGATTTATTTATAGTTATTGTTTTCGGTATTGTTGGCCTTAAGCCAACACGCATTTACCAAAAGCTAATGAGCATGTGTCTGGTCTTTTTAGGTCATTAATAAACTCGCCGTTGGGTTTATTGAATGTGCAGGTGCTTCTGTTTGCACCTCAACCATTCTCAACGCCTAGAACCCTGGAATGTAGGAGCTCGTCTTACCGAAAATAAGCACCACGGACTCCTCGATAGCGTGCTGGTAGCTGAACTGGGAGTCCAGTAGAGCTCAGCTCACAAAGGAGCCATAGTACGTGGACTGGTACCAACCGACATGGAGGTGGTCGATGTTGACGTGACGGAGGCTCCTCATCATCTCCATCTGGTATTGAACTGAGAGAGAGAGAGAGAGAGAGAAAGAGAGAGAGAGACGAGATGAAAGAGGAAGATAAGAAAGAAAAATCAATTCATCAAAAGAAAATCCAAGCAGGCAGAGAGAGAGAGAGAGAGAGAGAGAGAGATCAAACAATTTGATGACATGCTGGTGGACAAGACAAGCGTCTATGTATCGTGTCATGGTAACCAACCACTGCAACAGTGGATGAAGCTTTGAAATTAAATATCAAGCTCTCATCATTTTCTTTAAAGCTCACAGGATGTTTCTCAAATCATGGAAATGTGGATCAATAGCTATAAAAATATCCTTAAATCAGAATCAATCAATGCATAAAGTGATGAGATTAAAGGCGGATGGACAGCAAGAAGATGAACGAAGGAGGTAGTGAGGACATACAGTGGAGATAAAAAGTGTACACACCCCGTTAAAATGATCGGTTTTTCTGATGTAAAAAAAATGATACCACAAAAAATTATTTCTAAACTTTTCCCACCTTTAATGTGACCTATAACCTGTACAATTCCATTGAAAAACAAACAAATCTGTTCGGGGGAAAAACATAAAAAATAAAAAACGTACAATAAGCTGGTTGCATAAGTGT
>JAODTV010000012.1:4702198-4712614 GCA_025399955.1 Galeichthys feliceps
CACCCGGAGGAAACCCACGCGAACACGGGGAGAACATGCAAACTCCACACAGAAAGGCCCCCGCCGACCCCGGGGCTTGAACCCAGGACCTTCTTGCTGTGAGGCGACAGCGCTAACCACTACACCACCGTGCCGCAACACTTTTTTATTATTATTATTATTATTATTATTATTATTATTATTATTATTATTATTATTATTATTATTATTATTAGCCTGAGATTATGTCGAGTCTCCATCCAAGTACATGTTGTTGCTATAGAAACGTTACCCTGAAAACTGAACAGGACAGCAGAACTTGACATGAGTTGACGCTTGATGATATTTTCTCTCTCGTTCTTTCTGCAGGTTCCTGATCGCTTCCTGGAGGTCGCTCAGATAACGCTGCGCGAGTTCTTTAACGCCATCGTGGCCGGGAAAGACGTGGACCCATCCTGGAAGAAGGCCATCTATAAAGTGATCTGCAAGCTGGACTCAGAGGTTCCAGAGATCTTCAAATCTCCCAACTGTCTCCAAGAGCTCCTACACGAGTAACGATAACAATTCCCCCAAACCCCCCTCCACCAAACTCCCCCCGACGATTTGAGTTTCATTTGTTTTCTGTTGGTTTTTTTTCTTCTTTTGAGTTTTAATATTTTTTTTCTGTTCTTGTTTTTTTGAATGTATGGCATATGAAGTAGCATTCCTGAGCTTTTTTTTCCCTTCTTTCCCTTGGGGTGATCTAGTTAAATTTTGAGATTTCTTGTCGTTTATTTTACATCTTCTTTTTCCTGTTTCATATTCGGAGGGACTTTGATCCCTGCCTGACTTTTTGCCTGCCTGCTCTGGAATTATGGGTAATCCTTATGAAATCCTGATACTGAAGCCAAACAACTCAGTGAACTGGTATATGACTGAAGACTCGGGCTTGTTCAAATTGAAGTGTTGAAGTGTGTATTTCTCTGGAGAAGTGGGCATTGCATTTATAGGGTGTATAGAATTATTATTATTATTATTATTATTATTATTATTATTATTATTATTTCTATTATTATTGTTATTTTATTACTGTTGGTGTTCTTGTTGTCGTCGTTGTTGTTCCTGCTTGGGTAAGACTGGCACTTGGAGGTTTTTCTTTCTTTTTCTTTCTTTTTCTTTCTTTCTTTCTTTGTTTCATAAGATTGCAAGAAAATAAATTATTATTCCAAAATGTAAATCTCTAACTATATGCAAAACTATATTACAGACTTTACATTAGAATAGCTTTTCATTAAGTCCTCGCCCTGGATTTTGGTTTATATGGGTCCAAGATTTGACTTTTTTTTTTCTTTTTTTTTGGGGGGGGGCTGGCTTTGATTGACAGCCCAATCCACCAATCACAACATTTGAAAGGGCGTCATAACCCCGCCCATTTTTTTTATTTGCTACACAGCCTGTTTTTTTTTCTTATTTTCTCAGAAAACACATTTTTAATGTATACAGTCCCTCTGAAGCACACTGAGTTTCTGGACGACTAAACCACGGATAAAACATCACGTCAAAAGTTTTCATTTGGTCACTGTGCACATCTCAAGAACACACATTGAAATGCCCTTCAACTGCTCATTCCAGAGGAATCATTTGAAACCTTCGAGGACATATGTGAGTGTGTGCACTTTTTTTTCCTGCGCGCGTGAATTTTTTATTTTTTTATTTTATTTTTTTTTTGCTGTGTGGTAATTAGCTCAGTATTTTTATGGTGTTTCTTGAATACTGAATTGCTATGAAAATAAAAGGCAACCATGTTCGAAGAGGACACATTACAACACCAATTCAATCCTTGCATACGATTTTTTTCCCCCCTGGATGTTACGATTTGAAAGTTTGTACTGTATGGATATGAATTTAAAGGAAAAAAAATGCACTTACCTGTTGTTCAGTGAACGCAATGACATTGGATTTTATTTAATAAAGATTGAAAATATACTTGAAACGAAGATTATTTTACTTTTGCATTTTTGTACTTTGCCCTCTTTCTATAGTAGCTGTAGATGCCATTGTATACATGATTAAAAAATAATAATAAAAGCTCTCATGAGACAAAATGGAAAGAAATTTCTGGTAAATAGTACATTAAATGCAAAACACATTGACAACCAAAGTCAGAAATAAAACATCAATGGAACAACAAAACCAAAAACACTTGTAGACTTGTACATTTTCAGTATGTTACCTAGTTCAGCCATAATAATGTCAGATATCTAAAATAATAATAAAAAAATACAAAATAAAAAAAAAACATGAATAAAAACTCATAATTCCTCTTCCTGTAAATATCCTCCAGCTGTCTCTTTTCCACACTGTCACCAATCAACAACAACTATATGAGGACCTCCCTTTTTTTTTCATTTTGATTTTGCTATAAAAAAAAAATCTCAAGCATATCTTGTCCTTTGTTAGAATGCTCTCACACTGTCGTGGCCCAAAGGCAAGTTAGCAAGTTGTGGCAAGAACCTCTGAGAGAGATATTTGTATAAATAAGCAGACTTGGAAAAACAGTTTTTAATGATAGCAGCACTTTTATCATTTTCATTAGGTTTTCATTCCTCTGAATACTCTAGTGTTCAAAATGTATTGTGTCACATTAAGCTAGCATGCTTAATACAGCTTATTTTTTATGATTAGCAAAACATTTATTGGGTTATTGCTTGTACATATTGTGAATTTTTACAATTCGGTTGCTAGGAAGTTGGTAGTTTGTGTCTAAAATGTCCCCAAAATTCACTGGATTTACAAAAAAGTTAAAATTCTTTTGTTGAATTTCATTACTTGTGTTATTGAACTTTTTACCTGGTTTCATTTTAACTAGCGTTTACATTCAAAAAGAGCAGCTTCAAAAATGGCAGGCTAGGCTAACAATAATATTGTAATATTCAGAATTACTATAATTGTTTCACTAGCTAGTGAGCTTAAGTCAGTTATTTTATTATTAGCAAGACATTTATTGGGTTATTTCTTGTATGTATTGTCAATTCGTGCAATTCTGTTGCTAGGAAGTTGGCAGTTTTTGTCCAAAAGGTACCCAAAATTAGTTGGATTACCAAAAAAAAAAGAAAATTATTTTGTTGAATTTCATTCAGAGTTGTATAAAAAGGTACAACTGCGAACCCTGTCCATGATAACCTTAACATATTGCAAGGTTAGAATATAAACCACAGAATTTTAATATTAACGCTAACTAGCACTAAATGCTAGTAAACACGAGTTTTGGAAATTTGCTGTACTTCCTTACTATCTTCTTATCATTATTTCCTAATAATATTACTTGTGTTATCTAACTTTTTACCTGGTTTCATTTTAGCTAGCTTTACATTCAAAAAGAGCAGCTTCAAAAATAGCAGACTAGGACTAATAATAATATTGTAATATCCAGAATTACTGTAATTGTCTTACTAGCTAGTGAGCTTAAATCAGTTATTTTATTCTTAACAAGACATTTATTGGGTTATTTCTTGGATGTATTGTCAATTCATACAATTCTGTTGCTAGGAAGTTGGCAGTTTTTGTCCAAAATGTACCCAAAATTTGTTGGATTTCCAAAACATGAAAACAGTTTTGTTGAATTTCATTAAACAAAGTTGTATAAAAAAGCTACAAGCACAAACTCCATCCATCGCAACATTAAAAGATTGCAAATTTCATCACATTATCGAGCCATGTATCATGGAATTTTAACACTAATGCTTCAATAGCTAGCTTTCTACACAGTGCACAGAGTTTTTGTTAGAAATGTACTCTTTGTCCTGACTACATTTTTATCCTTAATTCCTAACTATAACATAAAGTTGTATGTGATGTACCTTTTCACTTGGTAACATTTTAGCTAGCTTTAATCTCAAAAATAGCAGATTGTCCTGTAATCCAGGGAGAAGCAGCTATTACTTGGTTTGTAATAATATTGTTGGGTTTATATTGTACTATTGTATAAATGTTTAATGGTTTATTAATGAACATATGGCACGTCTGACAAATCTATTGCTAGGAAGTTGGTTAAAGTTGGTTTGTGTTCAAAATGCACCCTAAAGTTGTTGGATTTCTAAAAAAGTTATAATCACTAACCCTATCTATTTTAACATCAAGATTAGATTGCAACTTTTGTGCACTGATTTGCAATTAGAAGATAATGTTGTATGAGAACATCTTTCACATTAGAGTTTTTTTTAATCAGTTTTTTTGGCCTTGATGCTAGCTTGGACTAGTTAGCAAGTGCATAGTATTTTGGAAATTTGCTATTCTTTGTTATTACAGTATATTCTGAGAACCTGTATTAAGTTTCTTTTACTAAACCCTGAACTTGGTCTCGGTATACATCCAACTTTATTTTAACACAGTGAATGTCGGGCCATTGGGAATATCTTTTCTTTTCTTTTCTTTTCCTTTTTGAATAATGTAACAGGTGTAAATACGCTGTTTGAATGTAATCAATGGTCTGAGGCTGGTGAAGCATTAAACAGTTCATACACAACAGGTTGCCGTTTTCACGGTTATGATTTTAAGCACATTGGTTTGAGATCAAAGAATGTTTAGATGGTTCTCAAGTGAACGGGGTTTCTCTTCTTTGCCAGTGTATTCTCTGGCCTTTCTATATCCTCGCTCTATGAGCAAACACTACGAGGCAGTCAAGATTGCATATTTACCCACACACAAAGGCAAGACCCCACCTGTTACTGTGTTACTGTTCTTTCAGATACTCTTTTCATCTTAAGATCCTTTGGTTCTGTGGGAGATGAAGGAGTGGTCTTTGACATTGTGCAACACAATCGCCAAATCTTTCATCTTACTTCAACCGTCAAAGGTTTCAAAGACCTTTATATATGCATCCTCATGAGAGAGAGAGAGAGAGAGAGAGATGGTGAGAGAAAGAGAGCAACAGAGAGAGAGAGAGAGAGAGAGAGAAAGAAACAGGGATCATGATGAGACTGGATAGAAGATCGGAAGAATCCAACGCCAATAACTCAAATTACGCTCTCTTGCAATTTGAGCTACAGAAGCCACTGCCTTTTATGAGGATGGCTAAAGTGTTACGGCATTTAATATATCATCAACTCTAGGATACATTTTCTTCGTATTCTTTGAGGAGTACTTTTTAAAGCCGTGCTCATCAGTGTTTTTATTGCTCGTAATATTGAACACAATGAAAAATACAGTAATTGCTGAAAATGTGATCAAAGTAAGTGTATTGTTGCTCTACCCTTTGGTTGTGTTTATATCCCTAACTATGTTTCTTTTGATGCCAGGTATTGAGATCAATAATGGCTGCGGCAACAAACCAGTAAGTTGTTTTTCATGTCAGTCTTTCATTAAATACGAACACCCATGCCTAACTCCAAACTTTGTTACATTACATTACATTACAGGCATTTAGCAGACCCTCTAATCCAGAGCGACATACAACATCCCCAAAGCAGCATGGGGAGCAGTTGGGGGTTAGGTGCCTTGCTCAAGGGCACTTCAGCCATTCCTGCTGGTCCAGGGAATCAAACCGGTGACCTTCTGGTCCCAAAGCTGCTTCTCTAACCATTAGGCCATGGCTTCTTGTATACAAGAAGTAACTTTGTAACTTCTTGTATACAAATTTAGTTGTGCAGATTGTTACAAATGTGCAAGCATGGCCAATATTGGCATACTTACCAACCCCCAGAGAATGAAAAGTGGTAGATCAGATTGTGCAATGCAGTCTTGCCCTTCTAGGGGGGTCCAGGGGGGTCCAAGGGCATCCCTCCCCCCTGGAAAATTTTTAAAAAGGTGTAAAATGGTGCATTCTCCTGCATTCTGAGTGCCATATTTAAAGAGAATTGATCAAGAATTGGGACCAACATACTTCACAAAATGCATGCTTCTCACCTTGCCTCAATGCTTTGATGCATGGAAGATCCGACGACCAAGTCACCTTGAACTTGTTGTCATAGCAAATCTTTTTTTCCTTCGGAGTTTTCATTGTTCGTGATCACCAGACCGTGTTTGGCTTTTACAAATACTGGCGTGATTTGTTGTAACATGTGACCCCATTGCTGATTGGCTAGAACCATAATGAGAACCAATGGAATGGTGCGATATCGTGATACAATTTAGAGTCAACATCATCATCACGCCGTTCCATTGGCTCTCGGTTTCACTTAATATGACTATTTGATGTTGTATCCCCTGGGCCAAAAACAGCTGAAGTGATGTCAGAAGAGCAAATCCAACAGTGTTCACTGATTCTTTTGTAATGCGGTATTTTTTAGAACTAAAAGCGGTAGGTGGTATCCACCTGTCAAAATCGGTAGACTACCACGTGACTTGGTAGAGTTGGCAAGTATGTATTGGGTACCATGTTGGTACACCAACTTGCTTTGCTGCCTCACAATCCCAGGGACCCTAGTTCAATCCTGTCAGTCTGGTGTTTTGCTTGTTCTTCCAGTGTCCTCATGGGTTTTCTCCGGGATCTAGAATGCAGTTATGTGGATTGGCTACTCTAAATATCCCCAAGTTGTGAATATGCATATAATTTGGATGGTACCATCCATATTTGATGGACTGGCATCCTGTTGAGGGTGTATTCCCACTTTACATCCAGTGTTCCTGCACTGTCAGAAATAAGGGTACAGTAGGAGTCCATTTCTGTACCCCATGGTACAATCTACACTATTGTACTCCCTAGGGCCCATTATTGGACTTCAAGGTAACTATGTGTACCTTTTTAGGGTCAAAAAAGGTACATATATGTTCCCAAGCAGTATATAAATGGTACAAATAAGTACCTTAGAGGGTACTTCCCCAGTGACAAGCCGTTGTACCCCTAAAGGTACAGTGATGTACTTTGTTTTCTGAGACTGTGGGATCCACCATGAGTTCACCAACGAATGGAAAGTTATGTGGCTAGAGCCAACGTGGATGGATGGCCACTGTAAATTTTGGGAGGCGGCGTTTCTGGTACAGTCAAGGGGTGAGTAAATTATAATAACCCATTGAAATACTGTATGTCACCAGTATGTTATGATTTCCATTGGACCATATGGAAACAAACCAACTCCAAACCCGAGCTCTAAGAGGAAATGAAAGACGCTGCAGTGTAGAGAGGATTGGCTTAAAACTACTATATATATATCTCCCAGTAATGGCCTGTTTATGGGTCAGATGTTGAGTGTCTAATCGCCTTAAAACCATTCAGGCTTTGTACTGCAGGCTGCTCATCTCTCATTAGCCAATCACATGCTCTTATTGTAATTAAAATCCAAGCAGGCAGTTTCACCCTCACACCCCTTGATTCTGACCTTCACCCTTGACCCCAGGCTTGGCCAGTGAGAGCAGATGCTACACTCACACTGGAGTAAATAGTGCGGCATGAGCATCAGTTTCGAGACTTGAAATTCACTGACCCTTCTGTGATTATTGTTCTTTCAACTGTTCGCATAAACACTTTTTCTCTCTCCCTCCCTCCCTCCCTCCCTCTCGACACCGTGTCTTCTCCCCACAGTCCGCAGGCAGCATGAAGGCTCCTTGGGAAAGGCTGAGGCAGCATCTTTGTGTGACACGAACCGTCTGCTCCACTATCAAACACCATCTGTCGCTACATCTGAACTTACACACCCGTGCGCATATCTAAGCCACCTGCTCAGCGCAGAAGCTCCTATAAATGTAGTAAATGTAGTTTACACACTTAGAGTCTGGCACAATGCACAGTAAATGAAGTCCTGTGGCAGCCAGTGAGTTTGAATATCACCACAATTATGGATGATTGTCCAAAAATTGGTTCGTCATCCAGTTGTTGGGCTACATTGGAAATTTTTTTTAATTATCTTTGCAGATGTCAACACATCACAACCTCCAATGACAAGCAAAGAAAGAAGCTGTGTGTCGTTTCAGGTGAAGAACATTCCTTGCTGAAGAGCCCCAACAAATAAAAATTTACAAATACAACACCGGTTAAGAAGAACTTGATCTTCTGATTGGTCCATGAAGTTTCACACGAATGCAATTTGTAAGAAAAAAAAATGCAAACACGACCCCATAACCATCGCCTTACCCTTCTTAACCTCTCGAATTAGTCATGCAAATTGTTTCACATTTGCAAGGGAAGTTTCCCAATAAGCTCCGATTAAATAAACTTTTTTGAAATGATCTTCAAGGACAATTCTAAGGTGACTCAACCTCACAACCAATCCATAATCCAATGTTTGAATGTTTGGGAATCCCACACCAGAACTGTATTTTAGTATGAACTACTATTATATCACAACATTAACCCTTTATTAGCCGTACATATTAGTACCATCTTGGTAAATTTCCAGTTGATCCATCACCAGCCTTTTTTTTTCGATCATGAAGTTAATCAGACAAAAAAGTTTGTCATGGTGCTTGTCATGTTACATACCGCGAGTTGGCCTAGTGGTTAGCGTGTCCGCCTCTTGACCGGGAGATCGTGAGTTCTACTCACGGTCAGGTCGTACCAAAGACCATCATAAAAATGGTACCTACTACCATCTTGCAAGGCACGCTGCAATAAAAACTCTTGCGGTTACCAGAGGACCAGCCCTCCACTGTAACCCTAGCTGTATAGGCAAGAGGGCTATCGAAACGGAGATTGGCGCCGCACCCATACGCCTTAAAGAGTTGGTTAGTACTGGGACAGGAGACTGCCTGGGAAGACCAGATTCTGGCGTGAGAGGGGCTTTGACTTGACTTGTCATGTTACCAAGAATCCTGTTACTGATACTGAAGACTCCTTCCATAAATGTTAAACAGATGTCTCTTCACCTCACAGAAAACGCCACCGTTTTTTCTTTGTTAAAAAAAACATTTATTATTAGATAAGTTTATTAGATTATGTAGATTGTCTGGCATACAAATCAACATGTCAGCTGTTACTATGGAAACGATATTTGAAGGATTAGAAGTTTCTTTCAGAGCTTTGGACCAATCAGAATCAGTAATTCAACAGCACTGTAGGAGTTGAAACATCATATAGAGGCAAATCATAAAATATGAAGCCGTGACATTAAACTGGTTAAGGACACATGGCACGCCATAACTCCTGACACATTCATTCCACTTAAACGTACATATTCAACCTCTTTCCTCTCACCCTCCCTTTCCCGTCCATCTCCTCTCGCTCGCTCTCTCTGACACCTTGTATCTCCAGCTTCACTCTCATAAATCTTTGATCACAGCCCCCACTGTTAGCTTAACCTAAAAGGGCTCGTGTCATTAGAGGCTCAAGGCTTCTCTCCTCCTTCCGGCTGTAGATGAGAGCTCCTGCAGGTTTAAATATAGTGTGTCACACCTCGTAGCTCTCAGAATCACACGCCTGGCCTTTAACAAGCTTCTGAAGACATGGAACAGACATCTTAACAGCCTGTCACCAGCCACCTAACACACGAGAGATTGGGGACACCTAGTGGCAAGAATGTCCATCGTGTCTTTGACGGAGTAGAACTCAGTTATATTTGGTTAATGATCTTTATTCTCAATGAAACATACCTGTTTCAGGTTTGTTTTTTTGTTTTTTTAATCTCTCTGATATTCAGAAAATACTGTCATGCCACTTTCTAGGATTAGAGTTCTTCCAGAAGCTGGGTTGAAGTCTGAAAATGTTCTAGAGAAAAAAAGTTATTCTATTATGAACTTGATATGAATGAGTGCAGAGCTTCTCTTGGACCTTTCCTCTATTTAACATCAGATGCCTTTGACAACTTGTAAGTTTACAGGGTTCTATTCTTGTAAGACTATTTGTGGAAAGATTGTGTAATAGCCATTGTCATCCCACCCTCACCCATGACCGATGTTAGGTCATGTCTTAAGCTCAGCCGCAGTCACACTGGCTATCAGTTCTCAATCTAGAGTAATTTGCCAATCTGATAGTCTGATAAAGTGCCCCTGAGATCAAAATCAGTCTTAGAGCGTTTGGACTTTAGTGTTATGGACACCAAGGTAGAAAAAAATATATATTTTTTTTAAATTTCCACTTCAGGGAAAGTGATTCAAATTGATGATTAGTAATTCCTGTATACACCAAGGTGCGAGTCTGGCTTAACTTGTTCGCAGCTACCTAGCTAAGCTGCTGTATGGGGCTGGGGATTGGGTGTCACGTTCGAGGAACAATATTGGCTGTAGTGTAAATCAATCAAGCACTTCAACACACTGTCGCTCAACAAGCTTCCTGGCTCAAAAGGAAATGTCCATTTTTTATGAGGACTTTCTAACCTTCTTAGGAACCTTCAAATCCTCTAACTTTCAAATTGGATTGGCTGTTTTCTTGCGAACATCATGTTGAGTACGTAATGAGCAAGTTTAACAAACAAAGGTGTAAAGAAACAGTCAGTTTGCGTAAAGATTTCAAAAGAAGAAGAATGCCTTTATTGTCACTGCACAATGTACAACGAAATTTAGTTCATCATAGGAGAGCAAAGCCGCTGC
>JAODTV010000012.1:6810495-6823296 GCA_025399955.1 Galeichthys feliceps
CATAGTCAGCTGGGATAGGCTCCAGCTTGCCTGCGACCCTACTCGGGATAAGCGGTTACGGATAATGAGAATGAGAGATTTGTTTGTTTTTCAGTTGAATTGTACAGGTTATAGGTTTTGAAATTATTTATTGTGGTCTCATTTTTTTACATCAGCAAAACCTATCATTTTCACGGGGTGTGTACACTTTTTATATCCACTGTATATAGCTAGGGTTACAGTGGGGGGTAACTTTGGTAACCGCAAAAGTTTGACCCCCTACTCGCATCTTTATTGTGGCATGCCTCGCCAGATGGTAGTAGGTACCATTTTTCTGATGGTATGACCCGACCGCGAGTAGAACTTGTGAGCTTCTGGTTGAGAGATGGACACGTTAAGTTAACCACTCGGTCAACTCATGGTTCTAATACAGTATAGTAAGAAAGAAAGTCTACATTGTCAGTAATTTGTCAGTGTCAGTAAATTGTCAGTAAATTGTCAGCTGTAACTGTTGTAAGTTTTCTGACTTTATTTTCAGAATTTCAGACTTTATTTTTCAGTTAATAAACCTGTTTCGCACACGCTAATCTCACACTGGGCCTTCAATCTATCCGGGCTTGGGACTGGCACTAAGTATGCACTGTCTTGTACAAACCCAGTGGCTGGGTATTTTACCTAATCTGCACGTCTTTGAACTGTGGCGGAAACCGGAGCACCCTGAGGAAACCCACACAGAACATGCCAACTCCACACAGAAAGGACCACGTCAGCCGTGAGGTTTGAACCACTACACCACTACACCAACTCAGGAACATCTTTGTGTTTCTTGCTAAAAAAGAGGATTGTGAGGGGATAGCATTAAATGTAACTATAAACGGATAAAAATTATGTGTTGTTCATAAAAAAAATCAGGAATTGCACAGGCATACTGTTGTGATATAAGAATAATACAATACTTCAAGAACTGTTGTTCCTGGAAAACAATCAGTCACACTCTACACCTTTTCTGAATTCAAAAACAAATCAGAGAGCCACACACATCTAGTTTCTAATCCAATGTGCCAGATCAATAAGTCCACTCCATTTAGACTGCCTTGTATCTTCTTCTGAAGAGGACTCACATATGTATTTACTGTTAAGGCTGAACACTGGATATCCATGACACAGCTGTTGTAAATCATCTCTTTGCAGCTTGATACGTTTTGGATTGGCATTGATGGGAAATTCCCAGGATGAAACTTTACAAACCATTTGATGAGCTGTATTAAAGCGTCCGTCTAGTCACAAGAAGAGCGCTTTCACGAACCAAGTGGTGCTCTCAGAAAGGTGGTGCATTTTTTCCCACCTCAGGTTGGAAAAATAATGACCAAAGCATTCAACTACCTGCCTTTTGCCAGGAAGGATTTTGCTCAGAGTTGACTGAACACCACATACTATCCAGTGCTAAAAAAAAAAGAAAAAAAAAGATGGGAACCAGTAAAAACAACTATTTTTAGAGAATTGAGAAACATATGTGATGCTCTGGAGATCCTATAAATACGCTGGAACTGTAATGCAGTCCAGGTGAACAGTCAAGCCTGTAAGGCTATATTAATCATGCTGTGTTTCCATAAGAATTCAATACTAGACAGAAGAAATATAACAGAGTACTGGCACAATAATGTCCATGAGGCTTTGTATGGTTAAATATACAGTATAATGGATTTGGATGAAGAATAAAGCCAAAGCAAAACACGCCAAGCTGAAATTAGATGCAAAAAGACGAGTCAACATCAGCCACGAAACCTCCCATAATTACACATCAAAACTCCCCTAATGTTCAGCACCAGTGCACTTTAAAGTGAGACAGAGAAATAAAAAGGTTTGCCTGTGACCGCTCGGTAAATAAACCAGAACACCTGAAAGTCTTTTAAGCCGCTAAGAAATTCTGACAGCTCCCTCGGGAAAACAAAGCCACGTGTGTTTACCGGACGAAGGCGAGGTTGCACATTAACCATTCATCGCAGAAAAGAAAAAAAAAACAGCATAGGACCTCTCTTTGATTTTTGGGAAGCAGGGTTGAGTGAATTAGCCAAGATGGTAACCTAGCACGCTATGCAACACCTGCTTGGGAGGGGATAAGAAACGCGAGCAAAGTCACATTTTAAGTCATACTCTCAGCTCAAGTAACATTTACATTGGCAGCAAATGAAACAAGCCGTGTATGTTTGACCGACAGCAATCTCAGTATTCAAAGCGGGCTCAGGAAGCCAATTAGGAGAGGAATGCAGGCGGTTACAGAGAGAGCAGGAGGCACAAACTGACATTCCTGACTTGGAGAGAAAGTGTCGGTAGTTAATTGATGTTTGGGTACAGAGTTTCCTCGCCTTTCAAGAATGGAATGAATTAGCTAAACAAATATGCAAGGAAATTAAGTTTCCAACTCTCTCTCTGCTTCACTTCCTCCATCAGTGCCTCGACTACACCTGGGAAATAATAATATGTCTTTAGAGGTTATTTGTTTAGTCCAGAAAGGATCGTGAGTTTGTGACCTACAGGCCAGGGGCAGAAAGGTAGCACGCAACCTTTCTGGTTATGGCTGAAAACAAATACAAATTGCTGTGCTGGCTTGTGTTGAACTCAAGGTCTTCTTGGTTGGATCACTGTTCCATTGCAGCCTGGCAAATATCTTGCTCAGTGCCAGCATTAAGACAGGACCTAACCAGGAAAGGACCAGAACTACAAAGGACGTTTTCTTGGCAATTCAGAGACCATTGATACCACTAACTTCTTCATAGCATAGCTTCTGTAACTGGACGCTGATCTGCATCACCATGTTTCTGGCTCTTTTATTGCCTTTTACGGTCATGCTAAACAGAGAAAGGGCACCACTTGAAATCAAGATGCCTTTCCAATGAAGGATTCGCCACAAACAACGCTGCGAAAACAAAGGAGAATGCTCTCGAAATGTTCCCTGGGAAAAATCATTTAAGATTCCACTCCCTACATATTTAGACAACTGAAACGCTTCCAACTCTGTGATCAACTAGGCATTCCTGGATTTTCAAATTTGTAGCTATTTGAGCTCGGTCATTTATGTCGTTGCAAAAACAAAAACAAGATATTTGTTGTTGGGTAACGGTTAATGACAGTTTCTTGGTCAAAGAACTGAAAGGAAGGACATCTACAGTATCATCTCTGAGGTCAAGGTCTTTGGAGCAATGTACAACAGTGGGATTTATGTTTTGAGATGGGATACAAATTTAGCAGACTTGCAGTGTTTGTCGTGTCGCCTGTAGCGGACGTGTTGCTTTTGCAAGCATTAGTCACAGCTATTGGTTGTGCATCATTTGTAAGGTCAAATCTACAGTAGGTTTGTGTATCTGTCCCCAGAATAAGGTTCTACTTCACCTCCCTTTGTGAAGAGGCAGTGACTGGGGCCAGACACTGAGTCAGGAGTGATAGATTCCTCACAGTGTAAGCAGACGTCCCAGTGCGTCCCTGCTCGACACCTTCAGCCCAAGCTGCCAGTGGTGTTCTGACGTACTGCTTGTTTACTATTTTTCACACACGGTGTGGAAAAACCCAACAACTTCTCCTCGCAAGCTGCGCAAGTCAAGTTGCCTACGCAGCATTCATTCCATTGTTGACATCTATGTTCTAAATTTGTTGAGGCTTGTTTCTTGTGTCCTAATCGAGTGCATTCGCTTGGAGTTGTGTGTGCTTGGTTTTGTTGTTGACTTGTATCTGCCCTGTCTGCTTGGTTTCCTTTCTGTGCCCTGTTTTTGGGGCCATTCATGCACTACTTACGTTGGCTCAACAACTCCGTGCCACAGTGTTGAAATGAATCAGATCTTTTCATGGCTACTGCCACAGAACTCCAATTTAATGTCTTGCAGGAATGCGTTTGATAAAATTGATAAACATATTGCCACAATGAACAGTTATATAACAGCCTGATGACTGAGGAGAGAATTACATGTGATGGATTAGTTTCACCTCTCACGCCATATGGGGCTGGGGCTTATCAAGTGTTGTAGGGTTTACCCAATATAGATGTAAATATCCCTAAATTAAATTCCGTACTCCAAGCTTATAGTTGCTGTTTTATTTTAAATTCAACATGATGGAGTAACAGAGCCAAAATACAAAAATCCCGCAATGTAACCCAATACATCACTCAAAGATTGAACTCTTTGGGAAAAGAAATAAAAAGTTCTACTATTACATTATATTATGTTCTATATGCTCAGGATCTGGATATTCACTCATATTCCCGTTGGCCAGTCCTCAAGAACACCTTTCTAATATATGCCCTGTCAATGCATCGTTTAAGTCCATCATTGCACATCCAGCTAGTTGTCAGCACATTTCCTCACACCTTAGAAACTCTTTTTTTAGCTTCTACGACTTTACAAACAATTTCAGATGGTGCACAGGGGGTTTTGCGGACAAAGCCGTCCTATTTGCATGAGGTTTGGCGAAGCTACTGCAAACAGTAGATCTCTCTGGGAGAGTTGAAAACATCGAGTCACATGCCTGGAATGTTCTAGCGGACGTTCAGTAAGGGGTACAGGGTACATACCTTGGCGTTGTCTGGGAAAACAGGGGGGCAGTCTACATTTTCGGAAGCTGCTGGTCAGGCTTCATGAGTACAGCACAACCAGACATACAATACATCCGTGTGGAATATTGCTGCAAGATTGGAAGCAATATGTTGGTTTTTCGCATTGCTACTTTGGAGACTTTTTGTACGTACTCTAAATCACAGGATGGGATACAGCTCATTTTTCATTGTTATTCAAACTGCAACTTAAACACTGCACCTCCTTTTCATTTAGCAGACATTTCAACCATAAAGCTTTCTTTAAGTCTAAGGGCCTCATTATTGTAGACTTCTTGTCACTGATTCTTTCACAAAAATCCCAAAGAGTAGACATTTGGTGGTATCTAGCAAGAAAATAATTGTTTTAAAAGCCTGATAAAAGTCTACCTACTTCTATTTAAAGGTTGGAACATTCAGACTGGAACAAAAGCATCTTGCTTTTTCAACCTCTGAGCTCTTAAAAACAGACCCTAAGGCCTTTATTCTCAGTTTTCTATCACAGCTTTCACATTCCCATGCCTCCAACTCTTTTTTTAATACCCCAATTTCCATATTTTGTCTGTACAGCCAGAATTCTTTCTGCACTAAAAATGATCAAATGATTGCTGTGGGCTTTCTTAGAGACATGAGATGTGGGGCGATGGGCCAAAGCCGGTCTGGAGTTTGAATCAGCTCAGTCAGAGGTAGTCAGACTGTTTTAAAATCCCCTGAAGTGCAGCCCATAACCACCAATGGCCAAAGGATGGTCAGTTTGAAGTTTCAAAGCAGGGAACATTCTTTTAGAGGCCAGCCAGCAGCCTGTTATAGAGTCTCTTGATGGTGCAGCAGATTGGAGAGGAGGAAAAAAACTTTGCTGATGTTTATTTTATGGCTGGTAGTGCCTTTGATGATTCCAGACAGTATATAGTCTGATCAAGTAGAAAAATGTCCTTGAAAATGGAGTACAGCTTCAAGGGTTCTTATGCAGCTCATGAAAAAAATATAAAATCATATCTACATAATAGTTTACTGAAGACTGGTGATGATAACAACACCTCATGCTTTACAACACCAGCATCTTATGCACTACAATCATCTTAATCATTTAACCAGCAAATTGTTGGGGAAGCCTTGGCCTAAAGGTTAACAGTTTTGGGAACAAACGGTTGCCGGGTTGAGTCCCTGGACCAGCAGGAATGGCTGAAGTGCCCTTGAGCAAGGCACCTAACCCCCCAAATGCTCCCTGGGCTGCCCACTGCTGTGGGTGTGTCAGGGTCTTGTTGTACGTTGCTCTGGATAAGAGCGTCTGCTAAATGCCTATAATGTATATAGCAGTAGACTTGTCATATAAGCATTAGTAGGAGAACATTTCTTGAAATGAACCAGACTACCACTTGTGCAAGTTACTGTCATAAGCAATGTATGGATAGCATGTTCTCCAGATGGTCCAGCTCACAAAACAGCCATCCATCCTGAAAGTGCATTAGCCATGCTCCAGACTGGAAAAACTCAGAACAATTTAGCGTTTCCTTAAACATGAGGGAAAAAATATCTTGTCCACCTGTGACCTTTAACCGGTGCAACGTTGACTCTACATTGACACCTGCATCTTCAAATATGTTACTAAAAATTATTAGGCCTGTATTTGATGAATCCGCCCAATTGTACTCAACTCTGATGACATCATCACGCAAGACATGGGTGGGAAGAGAAAGCAAGAGAATGCGAGCACTGGAGTGAATCCTGTGAGGAATGTTGTGCTGAATCCCACAGGAATGCAGCCACAAAAAGCTCATATTGCACAACAACAGTGCTGCAAGGGAAACCTCTGCATGGGAAATGTTACCAAACCATACCACAGGATTCCCCTTTACCATTTAAAGCACCAGATCACCCAGTGAGACTGGAATGCCACAGAACAGAAATTTGATTAGGGTGTAAGATAATCCGCAAGGCTGCGCTAACTATAGTTGCTTTCCAACTCTGTGATTCTGCTGGGTGTTTATGTAGGACAATATGGTTATATTCAAGACTCGGCGTTCAAGGTTCAGCTATTAACAAAAAAAGTCAGATTTAACATCAGGATAGACCTGGAAATGACAATGAGAATCATATTATTTCTTGTAGACTAAAACTTCACAATCAGCTAAGAGTACAGCTCTTCTCAAGTGAAGAAAATTCTGGAAACCATTACAGCTGTCTACTGGATTCATGTGGTTTTAGAATACTTCATAATGGTATTCTGTGGTCTTAATATGGGTTAATATCACAATCTAAAGGGCTACAATGGTGACCCATAAACAGTTCTAGACCATTCTGATGGTATCTAATGGGATACTCTGCTCTAAAGTGAAATCTATATGTGTGGTCTTTGTTGGGAACCTTGCAGTAATGAGATGTGACCAAATAATGATTTTTTGAACCAGTGAATTTAACGTGAAATATATTATACCATGGATCTGTAACTGAACCATGATGAGTCTAGCATTGACAGTCAACTAAGCCATAGATTCTTATTTAGAATGTCAGTTTCCAGTGATTTTTCTGTGATTGCCCAGAAAAGTACTACAGGCCTGTAAACTATTGGTCCAAACCTTGGACAATGCTGGTCAGGATCGTGGTAGATCTGGAGCCTGACCCCAGAACAATGATCATGAGGCACAAATACACCCTAGATGGGATGTCAGCCCCTTCTTTCACACCTAGGGGAAATTTAGCATAGTCAAGCCATCTATTGACCGTGAGTTGGCCTAGTGGTTAGTGTGTCTGCCTCTAGACCAGGAGACTGCGAGTTCTACTCACGGTCGGGTCATCACAAAGACCATCATAAAAATGGTACCTACTGCCATCTGGCAAGGCACGCTGCAATATAGATGCGAGTAGGGAGTCAAACTGTCATGGTTACCAGAGGACTAGCCCCCCACTAACCCTAGCTATGTAATAGGCGAGAGGCTGAGAGCTATAGAAATGCAGATTGGCACCGCACCCATACGCCTCAAAGAGCTGGGTAGTACTGGGACAGGAGACTGCCTGGGAAGACCAGATCCTGACATGGGAGGGACTTTTTTTAATCCATCTATTGGGAAGTTGGAGGAAACCAGAGAACATGGAGAAAACCATGGAGACACTCTGGACAGACCGTAACCCAAGTCACGATTGAACCAGGGACTCTGGAGCTATGAAGTGGCAACACTTGCATTGTCTGAGAGTAAAGTTCCTTTATGACAATGTCTATTGTTCAAAGCACTATCCAAATAACTGTATTCCAAACATAACCCATTACTGCCCACTTACACTTAAACACCCCACTGGGCATTATAGTACTGGGAGTCATGGTAATCTCAAACTCACATTTCTGAGAGCTCTTGTTTGAAAATTGTGAGGTTACATTATAAACAAATATGGCTTTCATCTTTGGCTGGACCTCCATGTCTTGGACCATTCAACCTGATGTACTTGATAAAACCTAGAAGAAAGGCATTCAAATTTGGCTTGCTATGATAGCCATCACATTATCCAATTTGCGTTGAGTGTGCTGCCATAGGAATGTCTTTATTTTTTTTCAGTCTGAGAAGCCTGATGAAGAATCTCCAAATTGTCATTCTGTAATTACTGTAATTCCAACCTAATGTGTGTGCGCTAATAATCAAAGTTCAATGCAACCTTCAGAGCCCTAGTCACGTGAGTAAGCTGGCTTCATATCATCAAAATCTACACAGCAGCACATAACAGAGGCTGGTTGCGTGATTGCGCTAAGTAAGCAAAAGCAGATTAGCTTTCTTCTCAAAGCACAAATGCAAGAACATCTGTTTTATGGTGAAATAATCGAGCTGTGTTTCTGCTGGCCTAGAGCCTATGTGTCTGTTTTTTTGTGCATAGTGCCTATTCCCATGCATTTGTCTCGTTTTTCACATGTGGAACTAATAATGTGCAGAGGTATTTTTAGAGCTAATACAGAAGGATCTGCTAGACAGCTTTCGGGTGCAAGTCACAATTCATTTACTAAGCTAATACTTTATGTGTTTGGCAGTCTTTAATGGATTTGCAGTTGTTTGCCTATGCATTGATGCAAGAGAATCAGGGAAGAGAATAATCAAGAATAAATGTTTAGAAACACTTCAAATTCCATTTGACACCATTGCTATTTCAGGACGTTTTAGTCCACTTTTAATTAAGTCCAATGAATTTGTTTTTCATGGTTTAACTAGTTAGTTGTGTGCTTATGTTCATCACTGTTTGATGGACAAGCCTGAAATTTTCAGACAGTCAAAACACTAGAGCAAGGAACATTCCACCATGTCCAAAACAAGAACCGAGCACTTTGATCTGGTTTCTAAAAAAAAAAATGACCAGTACCACATAGACGGCATATTTCAGTGGAGGACTGGAAAGTCAATCTGTCAGCTAATGCATTTGCTAAAGTGGGAGCAGGCGAGACAGAACGAAAATGTGATCCTGGAACCAAACGGCAGTGGAAAATTGCCCCCTGGCAGCACGAAAGTATTTGGGATCTGTTATTTTTGTTCGGAGAACAATAAACCACCTAGAAATTATGATCCAAAAAAAGCCCCCAACCTCCCATACATCCCCCTTCCATTGGTAAGGAATGGGAAATGGAGCCACATGGCCACATCCCCCCAAAAGTATAATTATACCCACTATCCACATGCCTTTATTTTCCCTGGTGATGGAAAAGCGCATTTCCATTACATCATCAAAGCTTGACCTTTGACTCATCATCATGGCTGTCTCCATCTGTCAAATTTAGTTTTGCTTACATCATCTTGCTTGTCCTCAATTAGCTGTTTTAAAAGCAACTCATCACAGACCATCTCTTCCGTTAAGGATATGAACTCCTCCTACATTAATGATTGACCAAACTCCACATGGGGGGGAATGTGGCCTCTGGAATGCTTATTTAGTAATAAGCCTTGTTGGAGGTAATTTTGGTCAGTTTTTACCTACAACAAAGGAGCATGGATTAAAGTTTAAACACACTGAAGTGAAACAGAGCGGAACATATTTATTCCTGTTCTGGGAAGTAGGAATGCAGGTGCTGTGAGCGTTAGCATCAATACTGAAAGATGCACCTGAGGTATGCCACACACAGAGCCGGGTTTATTTTGCCGGACATTCACACCACATCATTAATGACTGGCAGGCCGTTAGGTCACACACGGATGGCATGATGAGCCCTGGCATGCTACTATGAACCAGAGTGGGTGTGGCTGTTCAGTGTTTTTGTGCAAGAACTGGCAGCCTTCTGCTCAGGAGAAATGAGAGGTTGTTGACAGACAGGGTACATTACCATTCGGCAAGGCCGTTTCCAGATGGAGCTCCTACTGTACTCCACTGGCCAGACCACAGAGAGAGAACGAGAGAACAAGGGAGGAGGGATAGAGGGAGAGCACAAGAGACAGAGGGCCTGGAGTGAAGATTCCCTTATAAGGCAGGCTTCCTCCGAGACAGCATGCCTGTAGGAAAAGCATGTCTGCTGGCATGGCCGGCGCATTCCTGCAGCTCTCGCTCGGAGCTTTTCATTTCCGATTGGCCGCTGTGCAAGGGCCAGTGCTCCCTTTCCTAATAGGAGGGGGTTTGGGGTCCTTTTTTTCACTTTCAAAATACACAAATGGTCAAGTCTAGCCACTTTCCTGCAGCTCTGCGTCTCTGTCTGTCTAGCGTCTGGATCCACACACCTGCACTGTGTAATGACTTCACTGTAGCAAGAAAAAAAAAAAAGAAACCTAGCGACATGCAGTGCAGTGACATACACTCACCAGCCACTTTATTAGGAACACCCATCCGCCTGCTCTTTTATGCAGTCCTCTAATCAGCCAATCCCTTGACAGCAGCACAATGCATAAAATCATGCAGATATAAATCAAGAGCTTCAGTTAATGTTCACTTCAAACATCAGAATGGGAAAAATTGTGATCTCTGTGACTTTCACTGTGGCATGGGTGTTGATGCCAGATGGGCTAGTTTGAGTATTTCAGAAACTGCTGATCTCCTGGGGTTTTCACACACAACAATCTCTAGAGTTTACACAGAATGGTAAACTGAATGGTGAATGGTGAGCTCTCCAGATTTTTACATAGAGCTCAGTGGCCAGATTTCAGGTACTCTATTCCAGTGGTTCTTCTTCTTCTTCTCCTCTTCTTTCTCTTCTTCTTCTTCTTCTTCTTCTTCTTCTTCTGGGTTTTACGGCAGCTGGCATCCACAGTGTTGCATTACTGCCATCTACGTTTTTTCCTCCCTATATTCTTGTCATTTCACTTTAAAGCCGTCTTTCCAGTCCAATTGTTCTTAAAAATGTAAATAACCATTCCCTCCCCTTAGCAGTGTCTCCATACTTTAATATACTATTAATATTGTCCTCTACCTGCCCTATTTTCTGTAGCTCTGTGATCATTACTTGTCTCTCAAATCTAAATTTCTTGCATGATGTAAGGACATGCTCAACTGTCTCATCTTCATGGCATTGATCACAGAAACCCATTGGATGTTTTCCCATGATGTTAAGTGTACTGTTGAGATTGCTGTGTCCTCAGTCTGCTTATTATTATTTGCTCTTTCCGGTTTGACCCCCTGCTTCTCAATATACCTACTTTATTTTGGATTGAGTGCAAATGTTTCACTTCTGTGCCGTTATCCCATAGCTGTTGCCACCGTTGGTTTACCTTTCTCCACACTATGCTATTCCCCTCTGATTTTGATTTCCCCTCTGATTTTCCCCTCTGATCCCCTCTGATAATTTGATTCTCACTTCAACAGTTTCTCTTTTGACTGCTTCTTTTGCAAGTTTGTCCACTCTCTCATTCCCCTGGATGCCTATATGAGCTGGGACCCAAATGAACGTGATATTTTTCCCTTGATTAACCAATCTTGAATTGGTAAACAAGATTTCATAGAGCAGATCTTGATGACTTCTTGTTGAACCAGTCTTAATGCTTGTAAGTGCTGACACAGAATCACTACATATTAATATATTTCTCCAATCTGCCTGTTCAGTCCATTCTAATGCCAACAATATGGCAAACAATTCCACCGTATATATACTGAAACCATCAGAAGTTCTCTTACTAATTTCCACCTGGTAACTGGGCACAATAATTGCAGAACCTGTTGCATCTGTTTGCAAATCCTTGGAACTATCTGTAAAGATCTGAATACTGTCCTTATATATACAGTCCCTATAACTATAATATTCACTGATTAGATCTGCATTCTTATTAGTGTGCTTAATCTTCAATAATTCCATATCTACACATGGGTTTTCTAACATCCAGATAGGTCTAACAGGCCACACCACAGTTGAGCAAAACTGTTTGTCATATATTCCCAAATCTTTCGCTATTTGATGTCTTGTCCAGTCAAAGCTCTCTTTTTGTGTCCTCTCCTTCTCCAAACATGACTGCAGAACCTTTTTTGTGGGATGGCTATCTCCATGTCCCCTTAGATTAATCCAGTAGTTGGCTGCTAGCTGTTTCTGATGTAACAATAAAGGCATTTCACCTCCTTCAACTTGGAGTGTCTATGTACACTTGCGTCTATGTAGGCCTATGTAGGTCTAATATAGGCCTATTTACATATATACAATGAAAAACAACTTGTAATGCAACATTTACAACATTTTTTTTTTTTGCTTGAGTCTATTTTCCAATACAACCACAACTCAGTGACTACAACCTCTCAAATGGGTCCCTACAACTTCTTAAAATCTGCATGCCTTGATTTTGCAACACTTCTTGCGATAAATGTGTTGCAAATCTCTCAAAGTGAGAGCAGAGCAAGGAGCAGGAGGTGAACCAATCAGAAATCAGAAGATGACAACGAAGTGCTCTTTTCGAGCCTCTTTTGCTCTGCTGTCACAGAGACGTTGTCCTCAGCATCTGCAAACTGCCAAATTATCTAATTGAATTCGTGATGGCACACAAAGCCAGGGACATTTTTTTCCAAAAGCTTTGTTTTGGTAGATTCGTACTGTGATTAAGGAAGACATGAACGCACACCACCAAAACTTCACATTCCTTATAACATGTAGTCACAAAATATGCATATTGCCCGTGTATACAGCTAATGCGTACTTTGGCTAACATTAACTGTGTTCGATAACTAATGTTAGCTATCTAGCTACTGTTAGCATAAATCATCATCATTATCATCATCATCATCATCAGTCTCCTTCTGTCTCAGAAGACAATAGAATGCAGCACCTTTGGTGGCTGAAGACGCCAGTTCTAGAGTGGTGCACTTGA
>JAODTV010000012.1:8683030-8693590 GCA_025399955.1 Galeichthys feliceps
TCAACATGGTCAATTTATTTCTGTATGTTCCTCACACCTTTCTGTTTTATCCAGCGTTAACATTTTCAGCAGTTTGTGCCACAGTAGCTCTTCTGTACTTCTGTATTGGACCATATGGGCTAGTCTTCGTGCCCCATGCAAATCAATGAGCCTTCGACATCCATGACCCTGTCACCAGTTCAGCGGTTCCTTCAGATCCTTGGACCACTTTTGGTAGGAACTAATCACTACATAGCAGGAACACCCCACAAGACTTGCTGTTTTGCTCTGATGCTCAAACCCAATCATCTCGCCATCACAATTTTGCCCTTGTCAAAGTTGCTCCTTATGCATGCCCATTTTTCCTGCTTCCAACACATGAACTTCAAGAACTGAGTGTTCTCTTGCTGCCTAATATATCCCAACCCTTGACAGGTGCCACTGTAATGAGATAATCAATGTTATTCACTTCTTCACCTGTCAGTGGTCATAATGTCATGGCTGTATATCCATGGATAATCATGTACATATTACTCACTGAATCAGTTTTCCCCAATGGCTGAACTTTGGATCTTTATATCTGATTCAGACCATTTTTTTAACTTGATTCACAAATAAATTACTTACTTAGACTTAGACTTAGGAGCTCCCGCGTCTTGAGATGCATGAGGCAGTCAAAGCACTCCCGCGGGATCTTTCAGCAGCTATTGTAAGTGCCCCGTTCCATCGGCAGTTGACACTTTTGAGGTCTCTGTCAATAGTCTCTTGCCAATTCATCTTCAGACGTCCCCTTCATCTCTTCCCTTGGGGGTTCCAACGTAGGATTTAGTTGGCTAGTCTGCTTGGCGGTAGTCTCACTGTATGGCCTAGCCAGCTCAGACATCGTTTGCATATAATGGAAGATACCGATGGTTGATTGGCACGTGATCTCACCTCATCATTTCTGATAAAGTCCTTCCATCTAATGCCCATGATTTTCCGTAGGCACTTACCATCAAATGCGTCAAGCTGTCGTTCTTGGCTGGTTTTCAGGTGCCATGTTTCAGAACCGTATAATAGAGTGGACAGGACATTGGTGTTGTAGAAGCGCATCTTTGTCTTCAGTGAAAGCTTCTTGCTCTTCCAGATCTTACTTAGTTGGTTGAAGGCGGCAGATACTTTTCCAATTCTGGAGTCTAGCTCTTTATCCATCTCCCCGTCATTACTGATGGAGCTCCCAAGGTATGTAAAGTTGTTGACAACTTCCACTTCCTTCTGATCTATATGCACAGCAGTTGGCTGAGGATGTGTTCCAGAGAGCATGATCTTGGTTTTCTTGGCACTGATGCTAAGGCCTATACTAGCTGAATACCTATTTACTTCATTGACTAGGCACTGAAGATCCTTGGTTGTTTCCGTTATTGCTGCTATATCAGTGAAATCCAGGTCAGCTAGTTTCTCATCTTCAAGCCACTGAATGCCCTGTTCCTCTGTGGCTGCCTTGAGTACCCAGTCAATAGCAACCGCGAAAAGGATGGGTGATAGCAAGCATCCCTGGCGCACTCCTGTTATGACCTCAAACCAGCCGCTGTATCCATCCTCTGTCCTTACGCAGCATTTGGAATTAGCGTATATGGTTTCGATTGCTGACACCACTTTTGGAGGTATGCCGTAAGACCGTAGGATGTTCCAAAGCAAAGGTCTGTGGATGCTATCAAAGGCCTTGGTGAAGTCTATGAAACAGATGGCAAATGGATTTTGGAACTCATTACATTTCTCAATAATATGGCGTAGGGTAAATATCTGTTCAGCACAGGAGCGTTTAGGTCTGAATCCTGCTTGCTGTTCCCGCAGCTCTCGGTCCACTACATCTTGCATGCGATTCAGGATCACTTGGCAATATACCTTTCCTGGAATGGACAGCAGTGTTACTCCTTGCCAGTTATCACACTCTGAGAGGTTGCCTGTCTTAGGGATGCAGACCACCGCTCCATTTTTCCAGTCCTCTGGAACTTCCTGGGGGTTCCACACTTGGTTGCAAAACATTCATTTTACCACGCAGTCACCTCCAGCTTTTAGCATTTCTGCTGTGATTCCATCCATTCCTGGTGACTTGTTGTTTTACTATAGTCACTGCTGTAATGGATTTCTATTCATCATCAATCTCATGTCTGCTTTTTTCAAGGTCTTTTGGCCAATTTCTTTGTAACTGGTGCATTTCCTTAGAAAATGATATGTTAACTCCCACCTGGTCTTGTAGGTGATACAAGAGGTCATGGTACTGAGGTGAATTAGCATCACCAAGCAGCTTCTTGTGTCCAGGATCATCCAGGCTAATACTGAGTGCTATTATTTGCACGAAAGACTTTTCAGGCACCTTGTTGGCCAACTTCATTTCTGACAATTGGGACATATTTGTTTGAGCCTATATGATCATTCTGTATCATTTAGGTTAGATATAAGCACTGATCTGTTTAATATAGGAGATAGTTTGAACAAACTTCCTAGCTTTCTGTCAGATGTGGTTATCAGGACACACTCAGCTCTCCAGTTTAATTTCCACACATTTCAAGAGCTATGAAGAGGTTAAGCAATGTATTCTATATTGCTTTGTCCTAAAGATAAATATCCTGCTGAGTCATTATATTCGAGGTTTAGCACTCACAGTTTGTGAATAATTCATTGTGGAATATTGAATGAGTTATCATTATTCTGGCTTTGATGAAAAATTTCACATAGCTTCCCCATATGGCGCAACATGCCAATCTCATAGTTTGCCAGGGAAGAGTGTGGAGAACAGCTTTATTAGCTCAAATCTATTATTTTACTATGAAACCTTCAGGTTTCACTCGGTTCCTTCTCTAGGACTTCTCTAGATTCCTTATTGGGCAGTTTTATAGTTTCCTCATTGACACTTCTTTAGTTGGGCCCTCTGATGCTTCTATAGTTTCCTTCATAGGGTCCTTTCAGGTTCCCCTTTGGGGCATTCACTGGCTTGCTCTGTTGTGGTTCTTTAGGTTCTTCCTTCGGGGATTCTGAGTTCCTCCTCTGGTGCTTCTTCCTTTAGCAATTCAATAGCTTCTTCATGTAGAGTTTCTATAGTGTTTTTCTCTGGGGTTTCTCTAGTTTCCTCCTTTGGAGCTTCTTTCGTTTCTTCCCGTGAACCCTCTGTAGAGTTCTCCAAGAGTTCTACAGTATCTAGGTACTGCCTCTTGTGCTTCTCTAGTTTCCTCTTCTAACACTTCTTTTGGTTTCTTCATGTGTAGCTTCTCTAGTATTCTTCAGTGTTTCTCTCATTTCATCCTCTGGTGGTTCTTTAGATTCCTCCCTTGGGGATGTCTTTAGTTTCTTCATGTGGAAATTCTCTAGTGTCCTTCCCTAGAGGTTTTCTCCCTGGTGGTCCCTTTGGGAGACCATAGAGCATAATGGTAGTGGTATCAGCAATGATTATGAATACATTGCATGATGCCTTAGTTGGAACCTTTCCTGGTGGTATAAACTTTCTTAAAGTCCATCTAGTTGTAGATTCATTCTCTATAAAACAAATGGCAGAGTTATCACACAGAGCATTTCAGTGTAATGGAACATCTTTGGCTGTATTCAATAAAAAGACAATGAGCTCAAGTAATTCACAGAAATTATTAACATTCAGTGTGAAAATACAAAGCAGAAGGCTACAGCATGTGAAAGTAGCAATTCATCAATTGAACTATTACATTTTTATGGTAGTAAGCACAAAAAACACATTAGCCCATAACAGATGAGTAATGCTGAAATAAGTGTGTGAATAATACCAAATATAATAGTGTTCTATTATACATAGTTTGAAGAATCTTTGCACATGTACAGCTTAGATTGGCTGCATAGTCCAGCTGATTAAGGAAAGGTGCATTCATAAATTAACAGCCCTATGAGTGGGCAGCTATGTATTGCACAGTTAGTGCTCATATGTCATCCTAATTCTGCTTATTTGTATTTTGGATAACCATCAATAAGAAAATAATTCATAGGGTACTTTGGACTTCATCTCTTACCCATAAGGAGGTGTGACAGTTTGGAAAAACTCACCGGATGTTATTGAGGCTGAATACTGGCATGCATAAATACATAATGAAAAATTAAGTTTGAGGAAAATTGGATTTCTCTGGCTTTAAAACTCTATGATACCACTACTTTTGGAAAATATAAATATACACTACATGGCCAAATATACAGTACCAGTCAGAAGTTTGGACATGCCTACTCAGTCCTAGGTTTTTCTGTATTTTGACTATTTTCTACATTGTAGAACAGTAATGAAGACATCAAAACTATGAAATAACATATGGACCATATATGGAATTATGTGGTAAACAAAAAAGTGTTAAAAATATGCTTCTTATTTTAGAGTCTTCAAAGTCACCACCATTTACCTTGATAACGCTTTGCACACTATTGGCATTATCTTAACCAGCTTCATGAGGTTGTCACCTGGAATGCTTTTCATTTAACAGGTGTGCCTCGTCAAAAGTTGATTAGTGGACTAATTTCTTGGTTTCTTAATGTGTTTGAGATCAAATAATAAATAATAAAAATACAGTAAATAGCCCTATTCCACAACTGTAGTAATCCATGTCAAGAACTGCTCAACTAAGTAAAGAGAAACAACATCCATCATTACTTTAAGACATGAAGTATCTTTTATTAAATAAAAGATAAAGAAAAAACATTGAATAAGAAGGTGTGTCCAAACTTTTGACTCGTACTGTATGCGGACACTTGACCATCACATCCATATGTGGTTCTTCCCCAAACTGTTGCCATAAATTTGCAAACACACAATTGTCTAGAAAGGTGTCGTTTGCTTTAGCATTATGATTTCCCTTCACTGGAACTAAGAGACCCAATGCTGTTCCAGCATGACAATGGACCTGTGCACAAAGCGAGCTCCATGAACACATGGTTTGCCAAGTTTGAAATGGCCTGCACAAAACCCTGACCTGAACACCTCTGGCATGAATCGTAATGCTGACTGCAGGCCAAGCCTAAAGATGGTTTAATTAAACTAACTTGCTCGATAAATGTTCTTTTTTATGCAGTGAATGCCATGCTTTGATCAAGCCATAGTGAAACAGTTAAAATGGCAGCTGTCAAATTATCCACAGTAGAGATGTCAAAGGACAAAGTTGTAATTTGTGAATGCTAATTTTACAAAAAAAATTGTAAGTAGAAAAAAAATTTACTGAAAGAATCGATGATTGATTGAGCACTGGTGACAAAGCTAACAAGAGCGAGGATCCGGCTTGTATTCGCCACATGCCATGACTGATATTTACCTCATGATGACATTAGACACTAGATCCTTTCCTACGACAGGAGTTGAGAATCTTGTGCACTTGATATACTGGGTCCCCTTCCAACTTCTAGGGGAGAGGGAGCTTCGCCAGTGGGAGCACTACTTGCCAGGGGTCCTTGAATGGCAGGCTTTAGGCAGGACACATGAAATGTGAGTCATACGGGAATGAGGTGGGAGTTCTAATTTATAGGCGACCTCGTTGACTCTACTGAGGATTTTGAACGGGCCAATGTATCAGGCATGGAACTTATGACACGTACTGGGATCTCGTAGGTCTCTGGTGGACACCCACGTTCGGTCACTGGGAGAATAGACAGGTGTTTCCCTTCTGTGTCTGTCTGCATATCATTTGTACCTGTGGGCTACCTGTTTTAACTGCTGGTGAATTCCTTCCCATACTTGTTCGCTTCTCTTGAACCATGAGGCAACTGCTGGGATTTGAGAGGGTGAATCATCCCAAGGGAACAGAGGTGGCTGGTAACCAAGGGTACATTGGAATGGTGTTAACTGGGTGGCCGAGTGCTTTAGGGAGTTCTGGGCATATTCAGCCCAGGGTAGGTATTGCACCCAATCTTTCTGGTTTTCCATACAGTACAGTCTGAGGAAACACCTGATCTCTTGGTTGACGCGTTCCACTTGGCCGTTGGATTGGGGGTGGTACCTGGATGTTAGGCTGACCGATACCCCCAGTTTGTCCATGAACTTAGTCCAAACCTTGGATATGAATTGAGGACCCCGGTCACTAACATTGTCCTCTAGAAGGCCATAATATCAGAAAACATGAGTGAATAGAAGTTCGGCAGTCTCAAAGGCTGTGGGCAGGTCTGGCAGGGGAATGAGTTTAAGTGCTTTAGAGAATTGGTCGATGACTACCAGGATGACTGTATTCCCTTGTAAATTGGGTAGATCAGTGATGAAATCGATGGCCAAATGTGACTAGGGTCTTTGTGGTATAGGCAGTGAGCAGAGTTTACCAGCTGGAGGAGTTCGAGGTACCTTGGCTTGGGTGCAGGTGGAGCAGGAAGATACGAAGTCATTAATTTCTGAGGTCATTTTTTCCACCAGTATTTGTTTCTGAGGAGCTGATGGGATGACTGCTGGGATGTCCTGTGGCTGGGGATGCGTGAGCCCAGGTGCGGAGTTTGCCTTGCAATTGTTCAGGTATATACATGAGACCAGGAGGACAGGCTGCAGGAGGATTACGTGGCTGGGCCTGGGTTATCGCCTTGTCCACTTCCCATGTAATTGCCTGAATGAAGCACTCGGATGGTAGGATAGGAGTGGGTTCTGGACTGGGGTTGGAAGCAGTGTGGATTTGTGAGAGGGCATCGGCCTTACTGTTTTTAGAGCCTGGATGATAAGAGATATTAAAAATCTGAAACGGGTAAAGAATAGTGCCCATCTAGTCTGATGAGGATTGAGTCTCTTGGCCGTTTTCAGGTACTCAAGGTTTTTATGGTTGGTGAAGATGGTGAACGGATGTGTTGCCCCTTCTAGCCAGTGTCTCCATTCTTCAAGTGCCAGTTTTATCCCAAAGAGTTTCCGGTTACCAATGTCAAAGTTTTGTTCAGCTGAAGTCAGTTTTTTGAGAAGGCTACAGGGTGTAGCTTGGGCCTCTCACCAAAGCATTGTGATAACACTCCTCCCACTCCCATCTCAGATGCATCTACCTCTACAGTGAAGGGTATACTCGGGTCTGGGTGTCAGAGAATAGGGGCAGAATTGAAAGCGGTCTTCAGTGGCTTGGTTCCATTGAAAACGCCTGGGACCCTTCTGGAGTAGAGCAGTGAGGTGTGAGGCTATATTGCTGAAGCCCCAGATGAAACAATGGTAAAAATTGGCAAAACCCAGAAAATGTTGCAACTCTTTGACCGTCGTGGGAGTGGGCCAGGCAGTGACTGCGGAAACCTTGCTGTTGTCCATGCTGACATCTTCTGCATTAACGATGTACCCGAGGAATGAGATCTGAGTGACGTGAAATTCACACTTTTCTGCCTTGATGTACAGGTGGTTCTCAAGGAGCCGGGTTGGCACTGATTTGACATGGTCCTGGTGAACGGATTGGTTAGGGGAGTAAATCAGGATATCATCTATGTAGGCGATGACAATGTCCCAGCATGTCTCTCAGGACATCGTTTATTAAACACTGGAAAACACTTGCCGCACAAGAGAGCCCATAAGACATGACACAATATTTGAAGTGCCCTGAAGTAGTGCTAAAGGCTGCCTTCCATTCATTGCCTTCACGGATTCTCACCAGATTATATGCACTTCAGAGATCTAACTTGAACACCCGGGCAGACCTTAATTGTTCCAAAGCTGAGGGTACTAGAGGAAGCAGATAGGGGTAGTTGACAGTGATCTGGTTCAAACCCCTGCAATCTATGCAGGGGTGGAGCCCCCCCCCCCTTTTTTTTCAACAAAAAAAGAAACTAGCAGAAGCCGGGGAAGTGGAAAGATGGAAGTATCCTTGTTGCAGTGCTTCTTGAACATACTCCTCCATAGCAGCTTGCTTGTCGATAGAAAGGGGGTAGATGCGGTTACGTGGAGGTGTGGTGCCAGGGAGGAGATCAATCGCTTAATCATAGGGTCAATGAGGAGGGAGACCGCTGGCTTTACCTTTACTGAACACTTCTTTCAGTTCATGGTAGCAGGCAGGGATATGTTTGATACCTCCAGGTGAGGGATTTTCTACGGACATGGATGCCACGGTAATGCATGGAAGTTGCAAACACATTTGAAATCAGGAAGATGACCATTGTAAGATCTCTGTGTTGCCAGGATATTAGGGGATCATGGGTTTGGAGCCAGGGGAACATGCATGGTTAGCAGTGCGGATGACGAACAGGGCAATGCTTTTTACATGAAGGGCTCTGACCTGAAAGTCCAGCGGCAGAGTGCGAGTGGTGACGAGCCCCTCCCCAATGGGACCACCATCGATGGCCTTAAGACTCACGGGTCATTGGAGCTCTTCCATAGGCAGGTTGAATCTCTGGACGATATCAAGACTGATGAAATTGCCTTCTGCACCTGAGTCAATGTGTGTAAAGAGAACATGGGTTGAGTCTGGGAGCTTTAGCAGCATGTGCATCTTAAGTGAATGAGGTGTAGAAATGTGTTTGTAACTCACCGGGCTGGTGGAACTGGATTCATTTCGAGGGAGACCCTCCCGTCTGGGTTTGGGTGGTCTGATTGGGCACATAGCAAGAAGGTGACCATGTTCCCCGCAGTAGAAGCACAGGCCCTCGCAACACCTTCTCACCTTCTCTGAACGTGGCATGTGGGTGTGGGAGATTTCCCTCTGCGTCGGGGGCTGTGGAGGTTGAGGAAGGGCTGGAGAGTGCCGAATTGAGAGTCTGTTCTGGAGCAGATGATCCAGTCATATAGCCAGGTCAATGAGTGAGTCAAGAGTGAGTTGCTTGTTGTGACACACAGGCTCAGTGGGCCTTGGGGCTTAATCCTTGTCGGAATGTTGCTTTTAGTGCTGGCTCGTTCCACCCGCTTCCTGCTGCTAACATGTGGAACTCCAGAGCATACTCTGCAACTCTTCTCCCTCCCTGCTGGATCGTAAGCAACTTCTCCCCAACTTCAACACCCTCAGGCTGATGGTCAAAAACTCATTTCAACATTTCAACAAAGCGATCGTAGGAAGTAGTATGCTCAGCCCATGTTCCCAAACGGCGCTTACCCACTTCATGGCCTTGCTGTTGAGGAGATTAATGAATTGCGCAATTTTCTGGTCCTCAGTAGCACCTGTGAGGGTCAAGAAATATAGCGAGCACTGGAGAAGGAAGCCCTTGCACTCTGAAACCTCCCTGGAGTATTTCTCTGGTTGGGGCACCATTGTGGCTGTGCTTGTGGAGGACGCGGGGTGTGTCAGGAGGGCCTGCGAGACAACAGCTGTTAGTTGTGACATTCTAGTATTCAACTCACTTAACATCTGTTGGTGTTCTCCCAACAATCATCCCTGCGCATTAAGAGCAGTTTGCTTCGCCTCCTCTGCTGCATCCATTACAGCAAAGTATCCTGTCAGGGTGCAGGCACTTACAGATGCAGGTGCAGGGGAGAGCGGGTGCATCGCAAACTGGAAACCAAATCCAAATTGAATGACTGAAGACGTAGTCAGGGTTGGGCAAGGGTCGGTCGATGTGCAGACAGATTAAGGACTGGCGTGAAGTCAAGGTTGGGATATAAATGTAAACAAAGTCAGAGTCACGGGAAGTCAGGCGCACTTACTATAAGTCTCAGTATGATCAGGCACAAGGACACAACAATACTACGCACTGAGGTGAGTGTTTGCTGAGCTTAAATAGAGCGGTGATTACTGAGATGATGGGGAACAGGTGCGCTCCTAATACTCAGGAAAGGCGGGGCGATGTGGCGCTTGGGAGATGTAGTCCACTGTGGCCATGTTCAGATGCCGCTCTGAACTTAAACTTTCGGTGCTATTACTCACACATGAACAGGTCAGACTGCCATTTTTTTTTTTATTTATATATTTTATTTACTACATATGTAACACAATATAAATTAAATTCATATGCAGTATATTAGTTGCTCTTTGAGAATCACTGTTGGTATCTTTTAGTGGAAACGAAATATTGAAATATTATGTGCTCTGTTTTCACTTAGTTGGAGTCTAAAATTTGTTGAAAAGGAGTTGAAAAGTCTATAATAGTCACATACAAAAGAGAAACATATTTCAGTTGAGGAAAACCTATAAGTTTACATACTAAATCATGTTAAAATTTTAGCATGTGAAGGGTTTCCTCACCCATTTATGAGAGAGAGAGAGAGAGAGGAAATGTGTGTGATAAATATGATGTTCATATGGTTGTCTTTGTGCTTGTTGGTCGTTGTGGCACTAAGCACGTTCACAGTCAAACCCCCATTTCTGTGACTTATGGGTTTCACCTCACTACCCACTGCCTGTGCAGTCCAAGATCTCATTTAGTTCCCCGAGACAGAGAGATTGAGAAAGATTTCTCTGTGGCCCAGCCTATAATTTGACCTAAGAGGCATGGAGAAATCCAGTAAGTCAAAAAGATAGAGAGACTGTGAGTGTGAAAGAAAGGTGTCTTTAAGTGGACACTGACGGTCATTAATGCTACGTTTACACTAGGCCACGATTACCACGATTTGATCATTTTTTGAAAATTGTGTTAAAATCGCATCTCATCTTATAGAGCGTGAGAGATCGTAGATCCAAATCGTGGTGATCGTGAGGGATCTCCATGATCGTGAGGCATCTTCATGATCGTGCAAAA
>JAODTV010000012.1:8693690-8707048 GCA_025399955.1 Galeichthys feliceps
AGGCAAGACTATAATAAAATATGACCAGAAAACTCCTCAGATTGCAGGAAAATGCACCAAATTTCAAAATTTTCCGGTGAAAATGAGTGGGCCTTTGAGTGGGCCCCGGACCCCCAGCCGCAGATGGGGCGCTACGTGCCCAGTGCCACCACGCTGATTTCAAAACTTGGGGGAAAGACTGATTTATAATTTTTTTTTAATCTGATGTTGCTGTGACCTTAACCCCGTTTGGATCAGTTAAAGCATATCAGTGGCTTTATAAATAAAAGCACATTTCTTTTTGTACAGAAATATGGTGGAAATACAGTTTTATGTTAAAGCTCCATAAATCAGTGTTTAGGTCAGGATACTGGAGCAAACCATTAATGAAAAGGAAAACAAATCATACTCACTTACATTAGATTATGTACAAGTACTCAAAGCACTTAATCAAACCAGAAATGCAAATTAGCATAAAAGTGCAATGCATGCAAAAGTTAACAGGCCTATTGTGATATAAATATGTAATTAGATAGTATTAGGAGAGAGAGAGAGACAGAGATGTCCACATACATATGGTTATATATACATTCTTAGTTCTTAAAGAGGTACTGCACACTTGAATTTGTTTTTGAGTGGTAACTAACTGATATGACTGTACTGTGATGAAACGCATCAACGCTGGTGTTAATATTGACAAAATTACTATTTTTATGAACATTTATATTTTATGGGTTGAAAACACCATCATCTGGTTAAAAATCATCCTGAACCTTGCAAGGCCGATGCTGACGTAGAGTTGGTAAAGTCAGTTTATTTGTATAGCTTTTTTAACAACCGACATTGTCACAAAGCAGCTTTACAGAAAAATAGAGACTTGAAACATATGAACTAATTTTATCCCTAATAAATTTATTTATCCCTGATGAGCAAGCCTGTGGTGACACGAGAAAGAAACCTTGAGAGGAACCAGACTCAAAAAGGAACTCATCCTCATCTGGGTGATAACAGATAGCGTAATTTGTAAATAACTTGTTTCTATAACTGTGTCCTATACAGTCACAAAAAGTTCAACTGTGTAACCAGGAAATTCAGTATCGTTTTAACATGAAGTCTGTTTTGTTGAAGTTGTCAACTGTTCATTGATGGAGACTTGAGTGAAAACTGTTCATGACAACTTCGGTCCTAAAGTTATCATGGCAATTGTAGTTCTCAGCCATCATAGCAAAACTGTAAGTGTCCAGAGCCATCTTCTAAGTGTATCTTTCTATTGTTCATATGGGACCATCCTTCACATGAGCGATGTGATGAGAACTCCAGCCAGACGTTGGGCATCAGGATGGATCAGGCAGGTCTGAAGAGCAGGAGAGGCCAGCATCACTGTAAGGATTGATGTGTAACTCGACAGAGAGAGAAAACAGGTTTTTGGGTATGCTTGTTGTCACCTAAAGGTAAAGAACAGTATACATTGTGCACTGAGTGCAAGCAGGGACTCCGGTAAGACTAACTATGACAGCATAACTAAAAGGGGAGAGCCAGAAGGTAACACAGACATGAGGGAGCCCTGGGACATAAAGCGGCTAGCCACTCCACCATCAACAAACCCAAGTGAACAAGTGAGAGTGGGGGGAGGGACAGCATCCATACATCCCAGTTTACCAAAACACTATGCCTGAGGACCCACCAGATCTACTCCTTTACCTAATAAAAAACTATTAACAAAAGGCTTGACTAAAAATACATGTTTTCAGCCTAGACTTAAACACTGAGACTGTGTCTGAGTCCCGAACACTACTTGGAAGGCTATTTCATAACTGTGGGGCTTTGTAAGAAAAGGCTCTGCCCCCTGCCTTCACTATATTAGGTACCAACAGATAGCCTGCACCTTTTGATCTAAGTAGGCGTGGCAGGTCATAAAGGACCAGAAGCTCACTCAGGTACTGTGGTGCAAGACCATTCAGTGCTTTAAGGGTCAATAGTAGTATTTTATAATCAATGCAAAATTTGATTGGGAGCCAATACTTTGTGGATAAGATAAGGAATAAGGTCAAACAACAAGTTTGTATGTATGAAACGGAATCTAAATGTTCATTTTATGAAGTGAGTACCGTCCTGAACTAATACCTAATCTGAACTTTGCACATCATGAATAGAAATGCTTACCTCTCACTTTGTAATAGGCCAGATGGCTTGCTAGATTCTCTCTAAGGGTCTCTTGTACACACAGGTTGATTGCTGAATGGGAAAATGCTGACTCCTTCACCACCTTGATCCCAGATGTCTGCTTGGTTTTGCTCGGGTGTTCGATCGGGTGTGAAGAACTGCTGACTTCTGATGCAAAGGTCTGTCTCCTTTCCTCTGGAGCTAAAGAAAACATCTAGCTCAATCATCAAAGGGTAAGCAATCATGTGATGAATAATTATGTTGGTGTACATCAGATAGCAACATTTGTTCAGGTCATATTATCAACACCGGGGCAGGAGAGATGTATATTCATTATAACATAATGAACAGATAATGTGATGCAAACATACAAGTAAATGTATGAATAGTATTTTTAAAAAGCTTTAAAGATTCACATGATGAGACTAAAGATGCACCTTAGTCAGGACTGGAATCCTGTAGGATGCAACAAAAAATTTAGCAGCATTTATTCATTCATCCTTAGGAACTGCCCAAGAGTTTGTTTATATTATGGGAAATAGTGCCAACTAAATATGTTAGAAAATAGGTACAGTACCAGTTGAGAGTTTGGACACACCTTCTAATTCAATGTTTTTTCTTTATTTTTATTAATTAAGACATTCCATGTTTTAAAGTAATGATGGATGTCATTTCTCTTTACTTAGTTGAGCGGTTCTTGACATAATATAGGTTACTACAGCTGTGGAATAGGGCTATTTACTGTATTTTTATTATTTACTATTTACTGTTTGAGAACGCATTAAAAAGGCAAGAAATTCCACTCATTAACTTTTGACGAGGCACACCTGTTAATTGAAAAGCATTCCAGGTGACTACCTCATGAAGCTGGTTAAGATAATGCCAATAGTGTACAAAGCGTCATCAAGGTAAACGCTGGCTACTCTGAAGAACCTAAAATTTCAAACATTTTGTTTAACATTTTTTGGTTCACCACATAATTCCATATATGCTCCATATATGTTCCAACTATGTTAATTCATAGTTTTGATGTCTTCAGTATTGTTCTACAATGTAGAAAATAGTCAAAATACAGAAAAACCTTTGAATGAGTTGGGGTGTCCAAACTTTTGACTGGTACTGTAGGTCCATAATATTGTACAGTAAAAATTACTTCTGCATACAGATACAGTTATGCTTTGCCCACTGACTCTCTCTCTCTCTGTGTGTGTGTGTGTGTGTGTGTGTGTGTGTGTGTGTGTGTGTGTGTGTGTGTGTGTTCTGTTTTGTCCTGTCCTGTCCTCTGTCAAAGTGCTGCCAGGTAACTTCCAGGTTCTGGCTATGTCACCTCCCACTGTCTGTAGGTGTGCTTACCACACTGATGCAATGGTACAAGGGCACCAGCGGAGGAAACACCTGCAGACTAGTGCTCATTATGATTTGTGTTTTGCTGTTGGGATGTGTGTCTGTCTGTACAGTTAGTGTCAGGGTTTTTTTTCCGTGTTATTTTGAGTAAATATCCATATTGTGTAATATATATTTCATCAACCGGAGAATGTATTCCATTATCATCCCCAACCCTTGACTGGGGTGTAACAATAGAGATACAGATATTTATTTTCAGTGCTACACAAATCCAGATACAGATTGTTTTGCACTCCAGTGAGACACAGAGGAAGTCATAACTGATGCTGCAGGTCCCACAGAGAGGAAGAACTCATCCATCACTCACTTCACCTTGCTGGCAGCAGTAATTATACTCTAGATAATATGATGTCAATGCTTTAGATTAGCAGTCACCAAGGAAACAAGGACCATATGCCTGTTTTAATGTTGTCAATGCATTTCAATTCAATTCTTAGCACAGCCAGATACTTGATGGTTACTCCCTTGGAACAGTGCTGAAAGCATGCTCTAATTTGACCTATGTAAACATCACTTGGTAACATTTTCAGGCTGAAAATTAGTCGTCGTCTTCTTCTTCACCTCATGCCTTCCTTTTCTTACCAAATGGTTGTTAGGTGAGAATTAACAAAGTACAGTTGTTGTTTTGCGTGTTTTTCTTTTTTAAAGAACATGTACATCCATTTCATTTCACGTAATACTTTTGACTTTTACTCCATTCCAACAGAAAAATCTCTAATGTCTACTCATTTCCCAACATCACTACATTTCTCTATAATCCTGTATTTATGAAGTCATGAGATGAATTTTTAGCATTGACAGTTTCAAAATTCCTAACAAATCTAAACTTTAGCAGCACGAATGAAGCCTGTAATCTATCTCCTGCTACATGCATATTGTATTGTATCAGGGCAGCTTATATTGTAACAGTGAGCTATTTGCGATCAGCTAGTTTGTATCACCTGAGCACGCTAGCTGTTGTTAATAGATGTTGTTAATTAGCCGTAGCCAATATTTTCTGACATTTCTTGGTTTTTCTTTGATGGAAGGAACTAAAATGTATGACTTGATGCTTTTTCTTTTAAATTGAGTGAAAAAGTAGAAACTGTACTCCAATTATTATTATTATTATTTTATTTTATTTACCAAAAATTTCAATTAGATGAGTAGCTTTGCTTTTACTTCAGTAAAGAACAACTTCTACCATTTTACCACCTCTGCTATTAATAAATATATCCTTGGTTGATGAATCGCTAATCCATCACAGAAATAGACTTGGATAAGTCAATCAATTCATAGCACTGAGCATGTCAACATGTTCTAAGAAAGAGGTCTTAAGGGAAGCTATGAGAATGGATAAGATTGAATGAAAATGTCGACCAGACGACCCATCTGCCATATTGACAGATGGCTGAAATATCAACATGTCTGCGCTGGGGTTAATGGGCTGCCTGGGTAGTGTTTACACTGGGGTCAAATCCAAAGGCAAATCAGTTCTAGACAACAAGTCAGTACACTAACACCATCAACAGTGGAGATACCTTTCCAACCCACAGTGCTTAATGACTTATTAGCATGTTATTAGCATAAAGTTATTAGCATAATGAACTACTTACACCCTAAATGCTTTTGATAAAAATACATGAAAGGTATAAGTAAAAGATATGGACAAGCTAAGCTAAGCAAAACTTTTATTTGCTAATTTTAAAGTTTGGGGCTTAAGTAGGCCTACTCTTTTAATCTGCCACATGCATAATGTATCACGGCCTTGCAATTCATTATCACGTCGTCATGCTGACATTACACAATTGCAGTTGGGCTGCCCCCCCCCCCCCATTTTTTATGTAGTCTTGGTAAAAAGCAGACAGGTCTAGGTCAATCTCAGTTTAGTCAAAACTGCATAATGTACTTTTACTGCACTAGCCTCAATGAGTGAAATGTATGGAGTCACAGGAGTGCCATAAAAAAGAATAAATCTGGAAAAAATAAGAAAATAAATGTTGAAAAAGAATAAGAAAATGAATAAAAATAAACAAATAGGAAAATAAACATGAAAAAAATTAAATAACAGGAAAATAAATGCAGAAATGAAAATAAAAATAAAAGAATGGGAAAATAAATGCAAAAGTAAAATGATTAAGTGTAATTTAAAAAACAGATACTAATTTCAGGATTTACTGGTTGTAGTGATATTGCAAAAACAATAGAGAAAAGCATTTATTTACGGATTCTTTTATTTCTGCATTTATTTTCAGATTTATTCTTATTTATGGTATACTTGTGACTCCATAGAAAAGGTTTTGTAGAGTATATATTGTCAGTCCTGCGCGCTGTGGCGCGTGCACCTGAAGAACTCTGAGGTGCGCCCCGGGCTGCGCGCGTGTTGAGCAGACTCTTGCATGTGCGCCGTTAACAACGCACACCTGAACATAATTAAGGAGCTATATGTGCACCTATATAAAGACTGTGTAGACGCACTATCAGTGCGAAGTATTACGCGACATCAGTACGCATTACCGAGCCTTACTACCCGTGTTTGATTTCCTGGTTTCCTGATTCCTGTACCTGTTCCTCGTTCCTGTTTTCTCGCTGCCTGTGATATACTGTTTGTGCCTCGCCCAACCCTTTGCATGTTGTTTTCACGTTTATGAGTTTGCCTGCCGATTTGGACTATTTGCCTTGTGTGTTTTTCACCTTTGTAAATAAACTGCTTCTGCACTTACATCCGCCTCCTACCTCGTACCTGACAGAATACTTCACCAGACAATGGATGTAGCAGAGGTATTCCAGTACGCCATTCCACGCCGCTTCCGGGTCTCCATATCTAAGCCCCTCGCTTTTTATTTCCGGCGGCGTATTGGGATGGAAGCCCCAGCACCATACTATGGAATATATCCTCCTGGGGGATTCAGTCTGCAGTGTAGTATTTTCTACTTGGACCTCGAAGAACCCAAGCCACCAGAACCGATCTGGGTGAGCTTCATGATCACGCTGATGGGTGGATTACGTAATCCGAGTAGAGCACTCATGCCTGCGGAGCTCACAGACTTTCTTAGCCATGCTCCAGTTCATCTATGAATCTTTAGAAAAGGAGGACTACCATAAAAAATTTTTTTTTGGGGGGGCTATCACACCTCTGGCTGATGCAGCGGCAACGGAGAAGGCCGTTGCTCCAGAGCTCCCTCCAGTGGCCGACACAGCGGCAGTAGAGGAGGCCGTTGCTCCAGAGCTCCCTCCAGTGACCGACGCAGTGGCAGAGGAGGAGGCCTTTGTTCCAGAGCTCCCTCCAGTGGCCGACGCAGTGGCACTAGAGGAGGCCGTTGTTCCAGAACTCCCTCCAGTGGCCTTTGCAGAGACAGCAGAGGAAGCTGTTGCTCCAGAGCTGGTTTCTCAGCCAGAGCCAGCACCTGAACCAATGCCTGAACCAGAGCCTGCATCAGAATCAGTGCCTGAACCAGAACAAACACCTGAACCAGAACCAGTGCCAGAGTCAGTTCCAGCATCAGCGCCAGAGCCAGCTCCAGTGCCAGTGTCAGAGCCGGTGCCAGCTCCAGCGTCGGAGCCAGAGTCTGAGTCAGCGCCGGAGTCTGAGTCAGCTCCAGTGCCAGAGCCAATGCCAGCATCAGAGCTAGAGCCAGTGTCTGCTCCAGAACCAGTGCCAAGGTGGGAGTCAGCTCCTTTGCCAGAGCCAATACCAGCGTCAGAGCTAGAGCCAGTGTCTGCTCCAGAACCAGCGCTAGAGTCGGAGTCAGAGTCAGCGCCAGTGTCTGCTCCAGAACCAGTGCCAGCTCCAGAGTCTGAGCCTATGCCAGAACCTGAGCCTGTTCCAGAACCAGTGTCCAAGGACGATGGAGCTGCCTCAGCTGGTAATGATGACGTCGTCATCCCAGCCATGAGGGTGTCGTCATCCCGCCGCTGCCCGACCACGAGGGTGTCGTCATCCCGCTGCCGCCCAGCCATGAAGACGTCGTCGTCCCGCCGCCAGGTCCTAACCAGGACTAAAGCTATGCGCTAACAGAGCTCAAGCTCACTTCCAGTCCGAGCTCGCTTCCTGCCCAGAGCCCGAGTCCAGTCCAGACCCCAAGTCAAGTCCAGAGCTCGAGCACACTTCCAGCCCTGAGTCCAAGCCAGGTCCAGAGCTCAAGCCTGACTCATCTCCTGAGCTGGAGCCCGAGTCCAGCCCAGAGCTCGAGTCATCCCCAGAGCCCGAGTCCAGTCCAGAGCTCAAGTCACCTCCAGAGCTCGAGTCCAGCCCAGAGCTCGAGCCCACGTTCAGTCCTGGATCCAAGCCAAGTCCAGGGTCCAAGTCAAGTCCAGAGTCTGAGCATGCTTCCTGCCCAGAGCCCAAGTCCGGTACAGAGCTCGAGCCCGAGTCCAGTCCAGAGTCATCTCCAGAGCTCAAGCCCGAACCATCTCCAAAGCCCGAGACCAGTGCAAGTCAGGAGTCCAAGTTTTGTCCTGAACCTGAACCTGAGCCCCCACCGGAGCCAAGAAGGATGGATTTTCGCTGGATTTTCTTTGGGGGGGGTTCTGTCAGTCCTGCGCGCTGTGGCACGTGCACCTGAAGAACTCTCAGGCTTCCTGCCCTCGAGAGGACTCTTGCACGTGCACCATTAATGACGTACACTTGAACATAATTAAGGAGCTATATGTGGACCTATATAAAGACTGTGTAGATGCACTATTGGTGCGAAGTATTACGCTATGTCAGTACGCATTACTGAGCCTTACTACCCGTGTTTGATTTCCTGGTTTCCTGATTCCTGTACCTGTTCCTCGTTCCCGTTTTCTGGCTGCCTGTGATATCCTGTTTGCACCTCGCCCGACCCTTTGCATGTTTTCAAGTTTATGAGTTTGCCTGCCGATTTGGACCGTTTGCCTTGTGTGGTTTTCACCTTTGTAAATAAACTGCTTCTGCACTTACATATGCCTCCTACCTCGTACCTGACATATATGTTATATATATTATATTTTATATAGTTTTTCTTGCTCATTTTGATGTCTAAAGTAGCTTGTTGTACTGATATTATAACTAGAAAACCAACATGAGAAAAAGAATTGATGGCATAAACCAAGGCAGCGAACACTAAATAAATTTAATAGTAATGTAATATTGACTGCATGACCTCAGTGAACACTCATGATAAGAGTGGTAAGGTTAGCCAGTCACTCCTTTTAAAATGAATCCCATTGAAAAAATGAGTGGAGAATAAAAGATGTATATTCAGATGTGTAACTTACTGCAGTGCTCAGAGCTTGATGAAAACCATGCAGACTTTTTGCAAGATGGCGACTCCTATTTCATTACATTACAGGCATTTAGCAGATGCTCTTATCCAGAGCGACGTACAATGAGCACACACACATACCCAGCACCTGGGGAGCAGTTGGTGGTTAGGTGCCTTGCTCAAGGGCACTTCAGTCATGGATTTTCCTGCTGGTCCAGGGAATCAAGCCAATGACCCTTTGGGCCCAAGGCTGCTTCTCTAACCTTTAGACCATGACCATTTGCCCCTGCCTCCATTTTGACGAAAAAAAAAAAAAAAAAAGCCTCCAAAAATGCACAAAGGGCATGAATAGTGCCACGCTGTCTACTTGGTATATATAGTGTCATTGCATGTCTCCCACACACTATCTAAGACCAAACTTCAAACCTCCTTCAAACCAAAATGTAGTTACCAACAAGCAGTTCCATATAAGGATAAAACTTTCCAAACTGTCTGAGAATTTCCCAGACAAATAATACCAAAATGTTAGTCATAGTCACACTCTTTATCTATCAACATATCTGGATATGTATTTGTTTAGTGCTCCAAATATCTGTATCTGTATTTGGATTTAAACCTGACATAGGCATGCCTTAAACCAGAATGATTTTTCTTCCTTTTATTCTTTTTCTTTTTTTAATTAAATATGAAAACCCAAAGAAATCTCACCACCTGTCACCATAATATGGGACTTCTTCAGCTACATCACTCCAGTTACTGATCATTACATCCCTCCTTAACTGATCTCAGAGATGTCTAAGAATTCTTGCTCTAGAATGAGGATTAGTATTATTAAATCTGCCAACTTTGTTTTCACCTTTGTTTGTTTGTTCCCAATGTAACTCAAAAACTTGAACGGATTTTGATGAAATTTTGAGGAAAGGTGGGCCATGGGCCAAGGAACACTTGCTTAGATTTTGATGCAAATCCGAATATGTATGTGGATCCAGGATTTCTTTTTTGTCTGTTCCCAATGTAACTCAAAACGTAGTGAACAGATTTGGATGAAATTTGGTGGACAGCTTTAGTATTATCCTCAGTTAAAGTCATTTGATTTTGATGTTGCTAATATGTGGCTTGGCAGAGGTATGCACTCTACCGTGTACCCTTCCAGTTAGTATTAAGAAAAGACAGAGTAGAAATGCTTAATCACTGTAGCCTTGCGCTGTACATTGAAGAGGAAAAAAAAAACAACAGCAAAGTATTTTACTCCATCAGATACCCATCGCAGCCATTAGAATCATCTGGAAGAGCTTTTAGACACACAATCAAATTGATCTGAATGTGTCATTAGATCAGGACAGTATAAAATTACAGGATGTGAAAAGTTTAGAGCCAAAGGAAGTGCTCAGGAAAGTACACTTAGTGTAGGAGTGACTGCCTCAAAGTGTGACAATCTGCAGCAGTAAAATAAAAAAAGGAATAATCTGTTTATCTGCTGCTCAGCCTTATACCCCAAGCACTGGATCCACGTCATCAGTTTAGTGGCCTTCTGCAAGCCTCTCAATCCATTGCCAATCTGTGTCATTACGCATTCAAATGTCCAAGCCTCTACAACCATTAACATCCCACTATGCTTCATATTCATCCTCCAAAAAAAAAAAAACCAACTAAATAAATAAAGAATAGAAAAGGGGGGTGGGGTAATTTGCTGCACTGACAGGTCCATATCACTAATGGCTAATTGAATCCAATGGCTGGTGTCCTGTAGTCTGCAGAGCTGCAGATGGTTATGTTGCCTCAACAGGGGTTTAAACACTGAGCTCTGGTACAGTTGGATTTTCAGTGCTAGTTCAAGCCTGTTCATGCACATTACTCATGAATCCTTTCAGTTTCAGGCAACTAACATAATCTAACTCAGCAGTATGACTTAGTGTATGATATAAGTATGATTTAGATATAATACAGATTTTAGAAAATAAGTGAGTACCTGATTTTCTGGGAAGTCTTTTTCCTCGTCTTATAATGTCTCTGCTGATGAAGCATCATGTTCGTGCCTCTAAACAAAAAAGGCATAAAGGCTTTGGCTAATGTAAGAGCTATATAAGAGGTATAAGTTGCGGTGTTTTTCTTGTCATACATGAATCCAATTATCCATTTACGATACCACTTATCCCATGTGGGTTGTGGATGAGCTGACACTAGGCGAAAGGCTGGGTTCACCGTGGACAGGTTACCAATCTATCACAGGGCTAACGCAAAGAGATAGACGGCCTTTCACACTCATATTCACACCTTTGGGCAATTTAGAGTTGCCAGTTGACCTTATCCACATGCCTTTGGACTGTGGGAGGAAACCCATGCAGGCATAGGGAAAACATGTTCATGAGATTCGAACCCAGAATCTTTTTTGCTGTGAGGTGACAGTGCTAACCACTGTACCACCATACTGCCCCTTGTGGGTCTATATGAAAGTATATGAAGAAGCTTGCATGGCATATTGCAGTCTTGTATCCCTGAGCCACAGAATATCAGCTTGCAGCTTGTGAAAATTGAAGATCAGGAGTACATCCCACCTCTGTTTTTTAACCAAAGAAGAAACTGAGAATATAGATGAATCATTTTGGTTTTCTCTGATGCATTTTCCTTTGTGTACAACCTCTCAGCCAAGTCAGCTTAGGCATTTATCTCTATCAAACCTTCAGTAGTGCCGTTTTCATGCAATGAAATATCTCCAGGACGATATTTGGAGGCCCTCACTTTATCTTACTTTATACCTACTGGCCTATTCACAAATGTGTCGTATCGTATGGAAATGAATCCTTTACCGTAAAGGATATGATCATGATAAAATTCTTCCAAATTCCAGCAATTGCACTATTTGTTCTTCAGTCGGCTTGAGATAGTGTTGCAAGCACTGAAGACTAAAAGCACAACTACAGGCTTTGAATAAAAGCTCAACGAATGTGGCACTGAATGCTGAAGGTAGAATCTGTTGTTGTGAAGGTGATTTTAAAAAGAGAAAACCTTTTGTGTGTGTGTGTTTTTTTGTCTTAGGCAGTGTGGTAAGGGTACAGCTCTCAGGAATGTTCAACAGCCAGTTCAGAAATTATGGCTTTTTCCACATTTCTTCCATTTAAGTCTAACTGGCTTCCCAGTTTGACTGAACTGAGCCCGATCAAAGGTCTTTAAAAAGCTCTGAATTAGTTCCTCTTATTTTTAAGGCAAGACAAGCACGATATTACAGGTGGATCTTTTTAAAATGATAAATATCACAATTAATCTTTGCCAGTTGCTTGCTGATAATCTTTGTCGTGGATATTTTTCAAATATTTATTCATGCAAATGGTTTTCATGAGGTTTCCCAGAGTTAAAATATATACATTTGCATACTTAATAAAATCAAAATAATGGCATAAAAGAAAACAAGCTTTTCTGCAATTTCTGAAATGGCATGATTTACAAAATGGATGGAGCTTATACCTCTTTCAATGCTGCTAGCTTTTAGATAATGTAGTGGTCACAAGTGCACAAAAATGAAGTAAACATTTTTCTTTTGAGCTTTAACTTTTTATTACTATAGTTTTAAAGATGTTATAAATGTTATTAAAAGTAAATATGAAAAACAGATTGGCATAACCAAAATCGTCATTTCTAGCTGTAGTGTCTTGCCTTTAAAAGTCTTTTAAAAAATGATCTGATCTGATCTATCTTCTGATTAGACAGAAATAAGTATTATGCTTAAAGTTAAATTGAGTAGACTGATTAGTTGTTCTCACGTGTAATTACATGCAAGACCTCTGGTCACTAATTACCACTTCTTTATGCATTGTTGGGCCTACAAAGCATGAGTGCGGCCTACTACCCCATGTTTGGCGCCAAAAGGAGAACAAAGAGAGTCCGGGACGGACTCCGTTTCCCATCAGGCTTTGCGGTGTTACGACCAGGTGTAATATGAGCCCAGAGTTTAAACCTCGGACTCTGATTGGCTGAGAGCCCGCGGAACTCACGTAGAGCCCCGCCGCCGAGCCATGACGTCAATGCGGATATAAATATCCCCGCAAACTCTAAAAACGCTCCTTCCAGATGTAACCATCGTTACCAAAGGAAGTATTCTTGTAATGTTGCGACTAGTACGACCACGCTATCTTCACCTCACTGGACGAACCCGAGATCCTGGTCTTTGTGTGTATGCTCAACCGAGCATTATCCGGATTCACCCTGAGGAAGCTGCCACTAAGCTCCTCTGTTACCTGCAGAAGGAAGAAAAGGATTTTCTTCAATTAAGTCGACTCCGCTGAGTTCCCCCGCGTCATCGCCGAGGATCAGCCGCCGTCTGTCCGCCCGCAAAGCGCACAACGGATCCGTCGTTATTCGAGCCGCACGAAGCCGAGCCGAAACCCAAAACGACGTCAAGGACACACGCCATCCGCTCCCCCACCATCAACCAAGTAAGAGGTTAACGTCTGGGCAGAGTTAGGGTTTGTTTTTATATATTTCGTGTGATTTTCCTTGTTTAAACTGTGAAGTAACGGACCGTGAGTCCGACAGTGTTAATTACTGTCAGTATTGCTTTTATACTGTTTGACTCTAGTCGCGCTCGGCGCGTTATACTGGAGTGTGTGT
>JAODTV010000012.1:8766344-8777497 GCA_025399955.1 Galeichthys feliceps
CTCCTGGGTGTTGTAGTTCTGCGCGGCCATGTTTGTAGTGTTGTTCGCGTTGCCGCTCTCACAGACCTTACTGACACACAGTGAGTAGTGATTTTGGGTTAGTAAGCACTGAGAACTCATTACTGTTGTTAATATGTACTTTTCAACTTGCCCATGCCTTTGGCCTTTGAAAGAATCTTCATCACCATCCAATATGGTGATTCATTACCAACTCAAGTGAAGTTTGTTAGATGCAACCATGGAGGCATGGGAGATGGAGAGACCTGTGAATTTCAGAAATAGAAAAGAAATAACATAATTTGATTCACTGTGTTTGAAATGTTTTTATCTATAGCTGATAGCCTATAGCTAATAGCAGATGTAAATTTGTACATTGATTAGCCTGTGGTTGAGGGGTTGAGGTGCTTAAGGCAAACCATGTTTGGTTGACTTGGCTAGAATTGCAGCAGTAGGGTGGCCAGTTCCTTTTGGTGCACTCACACATACACACACATTCACACCTTTGTCTTTGGGAAAAACTGGAGCACGCGGAGGAAACACGGGGAGAACATGCAAACTCCACACAGAAAGGCCTCGTTTGCCACTGGGCTCGAACCCAGAACCTTCTTGTTGTGAGGCGACAGTGCTAACCACTTCACCACCACACCACCCATTGATTATAAATAGACTGCTTACACACATACACTCATTGCAAATTATCGCTCAGTGTGTTATTACCTGTTCATACCAAGCCTTATACCTCTGATTGTTTTTGCTGGATTTTGACTCACATTTGCTCTTTGGATGACTGCCTTTTGTCTCTGCCTTTGATAACCTGTTTGCACATCACTTGACCTCTGCTTGTTTCACGTTATTGATACTAAACATCAATTTGGATTTGTTTCCTAGCCCATTACCGAATAAACTCCATTCTGCACCTCATCCTTCTGTCGCCTGCATTCCTGACAGAATACTTCGCCATCACTATGGATGCAGCAGATGAGAAGGGACAGACTACATTAGCAGTGCTGGGCTGCTTTCTGGGAGAACAGCAGCAGCGGCTTGGGGACTTGGATGCCCACATCTCCCAGCTTACCATGGCTGTTTTGCAGGCACTCCTAGCATCACCTGCGCTCACCATGCATGCTCACTCCCTTGTTCTATGACCCAACGATTTCTCAGGGAATGTAACAGACTGCAACGGGTTCTTGTCGTAATGCTCCCTGTACTTTGCTGCCTAGATGGGGACCACTGACTGACAGTGTGTTGCCCAATTCATTGACATGCTCACTGAAAAGTTGCTCAAATAGGCCACCACGGTCTGAGAGAAGGGAGGAAAACCCATGTCCTCATATGAACACTTTGTTGGACTGTTCCGCAGGGTCTTTGACTACAGCCCCAAGAGGGTAGAGATTGGTGACAAACTGCTCACCATAAAGCAAGGGAATCAATGCATGGCTGAATATGCCCTGGAGTTCTACACCATAGCCACAGGGAGCAGCTGGAATGAGCCAGCTTTCAAAGCCACCTTCTGGCAGGGACTGAACCCTGGACTGAAGGTGTCTTGACTGAGCTGACATATCGAGACGAGCAGGCCACACTGTACTCTCTCACTGACCTGTCTATCCTCCTTGACAACCTGCTACGCAGCCACCCTCACCCCCAACTTGCTACGGCAGAGACACTGAACTTCGAAGCACCCACTCCTATGGATGTTTCTCGCGCCAGGTTAACCAGTGCTGAAATGCGAATGCAGACATAAGGAAGGAAGGTGCTTTTACTGTGGTGAGGCCACCCATCTCCTGACACAGTGCCCTGTAAGGCCTAGAGGCCCAAGAACACCAGCAGGAGCAGAGGGAGCTCCTTCCTCTAACATTCCTCCCCTGGTGAGTCCCTCTAAGTGTTCCTCTGGCATGGCCTTCAAGTTAGAACTAATTATAAGGTTCTCAGACTCAGTTCATGTGCTCTCTGTCCTCATAGACTCGGGTGCAGCAGGGAACTCCATGGACAACGAGACCACCCAGAGATTGCGGGTGCCCTCACAGAAGCTCTTGCAACCACTGAAAATTCATGCCATTGATGGCAGGCCCATTGGGGAAGGACTTGTCACCCTCAGTGCATAGCCAGCTACAGGTCGGGGTCCTGCACAACAAAACCACTTCCTTCCTACTCACTAAAACTCAAAATCAGGACATCATTCTGGGGTTCCCCTGGCTGCAACAACATGACCCCTGAATCTTATGGCAGGGCATGGAGATCCTGCAGTGGGCCCCACACTGCTTGCAGTACTGCCTCATTGACCTTATGACTGTGCCATCGACCTCCTCCATGGCACAACTCCTCCTTGCTGCAGGATCTACCCCTTGGCTATCTTTGAGCAACAGACTATGGAGGCATATGTACAGGAAGACCTGAAACAGGGGTACATTCGCCCATCCACATCACTGGCCTCGGTGGGCTTTTTATTCGTGGAAAAGAAAGGGGGAGGTCTCAGGCCATGCATTGATTATAGGGGCTTGAATCTCATCACCATGAAATATCCGTACCCACTGCCTCTTGTACCATCTGCCTTGGACCAGCTCCGCTCTGCACAAGTATTCATCAAGCTGGACCTGCATAGTGCCTACAACCTTGTGTGCATGCATGAGGGTGATGAGTGGAAAACAGCATTTAGCACCATGTCAGGACAATATGAATATTATGTCATGCCTTATGACCTATCTTGCACACCCAGCATCTTTCAATGTTTGATCAACGATGTGTTCAGGGACATACTTGGGAGGTTTTTCATTGCCTACATAGATGACATTCTCAGCTACTCTCCAGACACAGAAAGCCATGTTAAGCACGTCAAAGCCATCCTGTCCAAGCTACTGAACAATCACCTCTTTGACAAGGCTGAGAAGTGTGAGTTCCACGTGACCCAGGTGTCTTTCCTGGGATAAATAATCAGTGCCCAAGGGATCACCATGGACCAAAACAAGGTTGCAACAGTGATTACATGGCCCACTCCCAGCACTGTCAAGGAACTCCAATGCTTCCTGGGGTGTAGAGGAAAATATTATTTTTAGAGAATTTATGATTTTTACAGAGCAGTGATCCTTAGAAGGGAAGGTCAGACACTGTGTCTCATGTTTATATAAGATGAAGAATGTTGTTTTATGTTACACTGTTCTATCCTACAAGGTTATCTTAAGTGTGTCTACATGCAGAGATAGAAGAGAAGATGCCCCTGACCGTGAAAGGAGATAACAGGGGAACATCTGATATGTCAGTCATGCTAACCTGTATAAAACAGAGTGTATGAATAAAGAGGGCACTTCTCTGGGTGAAACATTTTGCGATTCACTGGGAAGCCTACTTTTGCAAAGGTATAATAAATATCTCATATTTCTGTCTGCTTTTTCCTAACAGCCTTGAGGTTTTTCCGCCACAGGGCCAATTTCTACAGGAGAATGCAAACCTAAGGAAGGGGGTTCAGCTCCATCACTACCCCTTCACAGCCATGCTACAAAAAGGACCTAAGCACCTGAAATGGAGCCCTGAAGCCGATAAGGTCCTGAATCAGCTAAAGACAACATTTACCATGGCCCCCATTATGAAGCACCCTGACCCCACCACGCCGTTTTTGGTAGAGGTGGGTGCATCCTAAACGGGGGTAGGAGAAGTCTTTCTCAACATTTCAGCAAAAGACCCAAGTTACACCCAGTGGCCTTTTTCTCCAGAAAGCTCACACCCACATAGCGGAACTATGACATCGGCAACTATGACATTGGCTTGCACTAGAAGAGTGGAGACATTGGCTGGAGGGGGCAACACACCTGTTTATCATCTTTACAGACCACAAAAACCTAGAATAACTTAAGAAAGCTAAAAGCCTAAATCCCCACCAAGCTCGCTGGGCACTTTTCTTCACACACTTCCATTTCACCATTGCTTACTGGCCAGGCTCCAAGAACACCAAAGCAGATGCATTATCCTGAGTTTTTCCCTCTCCCGCCCCCACTCAAGATTCAGAACCCATAATACCTCCTGCCTGCTTCATTAATGCACTCACCTGGGACATAGATGCACTCAACTTGCCCGAACCCCAGCACACCACCTTCCTGAAGACTGCCCTTCCGACCACAGATACATTCCCCCACAGCTGCATGGATGACTGATCACCTGGGTGCACACTACCCCTGCCACAGGCCACCCGGGCAGCCAACAGACATATCAGCTATTCGAGGTCAAGTATTGGTGGCCCCATATGCTCACCGAGATCAACAAATTCATCTCGTCATGCTCTGCTTGTGCACAAGCCAAGATACCCCGGACACCCCAGGCAGGCAAACTCATGCCACTACCCACACCCCAATGCCCATGGTCCCATTTGGCTATCGACTTCATTACAGACCTCCCCAGGTATCAGGGCAACACAGTCATCTTGGTCATCTTTGACTGCTTCTCTAAGTCCTTGAGACTCATCCCACCACCTGACCTCCCCATGGCCTTCAAAACTGCTGAGCTCCTCTTCAACCATGTGTTCCAACATCTTGGCATTCCCAAGGATTTTGTCAGTGATCAGGGCCCACAATTCTTGTCATGCCTCTGGGCCAAATTCATGAATAAATTGGGGGTGGCCATGAGTCTGACCTCTGGTTACCACCCTCAGTCCAACGGCCAAGTGGGGAGGGCTAACCAGGAGGTTGGATGCTTCCTGTGACTGTATTGTTCCGAAAACCAGAAGGACTGGGCACAACTTCTTCCCTGGGCTGAATATGCTCAGAATTCTCTGCAGCACTCAGCCACTCAGCTCACACCATTCCAATGCGTTTTGGGTTATCCCACTGTTCCCTTGGCATGACTCCCCCACTGATGTGCCTGCGGTGCATGAATGGTTTCAATGCAGCGAGCAGATATGGGAGAAAGTTCACCGGTGCTGAGAAGAAGTAACTCAGAAATACAAGCAGTTTGCAGACTGTCACAGGGGAGAAACCCCACAATACAGACCTGGCGACAGAGTATGGCTAAACACCAAGGACATCAGAGACCTCCAGACCTGCAGGAAACTCATGACAAAGTGCATTAGACCCTTCAGGATATCCTAACAGGTGAAAGAGGTCACACACAAGCTCGAACACCCCCAGCACTGCCGCCTCTCACCCACATTCCACGTGTCCTGTTTAAAACCCGCCATTCTGGGCCCTCTGGCTGACAACCCAATCACCACCACATCCCCACCAGCACCTCTCATCCTCAATGGGCAACCAGCCTACACCTTCCACAGCATCGTAAATTCGTGTCACCAAAGAGGTACTGTGGCGTATCTAGTTGAGTGGGAGGGCTACATCACTTTGGCACTTTTTTATGACATTTTGGACCCCTGCTCACCGAAAGCTTTCATGCCAGCCCCCAGAATCCCCAGAGTATTGAGTCATTACTTTCACCTGGCCCTCATTACTTCCGTGTTTCCCTATTGACTCTAAATAGACTGGTTACACACACACTCATTGCAAAGTATCTCTCAGTGTGTTACTACTAGTTCATCCCAAGCCTTATACCTCTGATTGTTTTGCTGTATTTTGACTCATGTTTGCTCTTTGGATTACTGCCTTTTGTCTCTGCCTTTGATAACCTGTTTGCACATCGCTTGAACTTCAATATCATGTTGTTGATACTGAACGTTGACTTGGATTTATTTGCTAGCCTGTTACCAAATAAACTCCATTCTGCACCTCATCCTTCTGTCGCCTGCATTCCTGACACTTGTTAACAAGTCACCTTGATATTTAGGTAGAATCAAGAACACTTAGTACTGTATGTAGGTATGTAAGCTATTACCAGTATGTGCATTATTAAGTATTATAGGAAAATTCACTTTGTTGGTAAAAATATAATGACAAGTGAAGATATGACGATGCAAAAAAAAAAAAAGTAATTAATTAATTAATAAATAAATAAAAATTCAGAACCCAATTTGAGAAACACAGATTTACACCATGTGCATGAAGAGTTACATTTCTACTAGATCCAAGATGTATGACCTATGGTGAAGATGCCATTATTTCATACCTATTGCAGTGCCCTTATGTATAAAATAGAGGATTCAGGATTTGTCCCTTAATATAACTGGCTCATTAGAAAGCCATGATTCCTCTTCCTTATCCTTTGTGGCAAAATCAGTGAAAGTAATGATAGCAGTGTGTGGTAAACAAGGCAGAAGAAAGAGATAACTCAAGCTCTCGTTCCAAAAAGACAGCTAGCATGCCTAGCCACTCATGAATCACCCTTAGGGAGAGATATTTATTCCTGCCAATTACAAAGGAAATGAGTACATCTATCTATCTAGCCATCTCTCTCTTTCTCTCTGTCTCTCAGTCCCCAACCACCCCCACCCCCACCCCCTTGCTCACGCACTCTCAGTTGCATGCATGCACAGTTAGGACTGCTGCTGAAGCATGTCCGATATGAACTCTAATATGCAACACTCAAATCAATAACAAATGGAAAATGCATGACACACAATGTGGCTGAGGGAACTAATTGCAGGACAAAATTAAAAGCAAAATGAAAATCATGACTATATGATCATTTTCTAGTATGCAACACTATTAGGTGTTGTCATTGGCATCGAGCTGAAACAAGAAGCTTATGTGTGTGTGTGTGTGTGTGTGTGTGTGTGTGTGTGTGTGTGTTTTGGTAATATTCAGCCTCATTTCAGTTGCTGTGATAGACATTTGATCATTTTTCTGGGGTTTTGTGCTCTAAGTGATGTACACTGACCAGCTACAGGGAATGACTCTTGGTGTTAAATGCTTTGAGCACAGGACAAGATATTTAACTGAAGTCTTTTAAGCCACAGCCAAGCATTACTATCTTCTTGATAAAGCTTAAAATCTTAGTTATTTGGTATGGAGCATTGCCAGGATTAACGCCATCCTATCAGGGCAAACATTTTTTTTTTCACAAGCAAAAAGTAACTAATGGAGCACTACTGTACATGCTAGATATAATTGAAATAAAAAAAAACAAACAAACTCAGAGACAAAATAAAAATTAATGAAAATTTCAAAACTATAATAACTCTGCTAGGAAGTGTTTTCACCTTCACCATGATTGTGGAGAAGATGAAAACACTTCTGAGCAGAGTTATTATAGTTTTGAAATTTTCATTAATTTTTATTTTGTCTCTGTTTGTTTTTTTTATTTCAATTTAGTTTTAGTTAATTTTACAAGTGCATAAGTAGTTTTAGTGTTATTTTTATTTTGAGGAATTGACTAGTTTTAGTTTTAGTTTCATATTTATTTAGTTTTTGTGTTAGTTTTAGTTTTTTAGGTCTTGCACAGCAAGCATGTTCTTCTTTGGAGTTTTACGGCAACGAGCATTACATTACTGCTTGAACTAGTCCATTACTGTCTCAAGGTGAAAAATGAAAACGAAGCTGATTTCACCTGCAATTCTGTTTCATTTTAGTTTGTGTTCATTATGGTTTTTATTTAGTTTTCATTTTTATTTTTATTTCAGTTAACAAAATTATTTTTCACTGCAAGTTTTAGTTTTAGTCATGGTTTTTGTTAACTATACGAACCCTACTTCCTAAAGTTCTCAGGGAAAACATTATTAAATAACAATCCAACAGAAAAAGCTACAAAGCCATAGCAAAAACCTTAAACATCTCAGTCAGTAACTTGTCAATTGGTTTAATTATATGCAGGTGGAAGGTTCTTGGAACCACAACAATGGGGTGCCACGTATCCTCTCAGACTAATGATAAAGATGATAAGAGAGAAGCCAGCAGTTACTCGAAAAAAGTTGCAGGATGACGTGAAGGCAGCAGGAACAACAGTTACATAGAGAACAATTATCAATGAACTGAACTGTAATCATCTCCATTCCCACACTTAATGCAACACTCCTTTGTTAAAAACAAAGCACAGAGATGCAAATCTTAAATAATTTAGAGAAATCAGAACACTGTATGTCCTCTGGTCAGACAGAACAAAAATAGAACTCTATTTCAATAATTCAGCTTGACATGTTAGGATAAATAACGGTTGTATGTATGATCCCAACCTAAAGTAGTGATCTGAAAGTATGTGCAGGGGGAAAAAAATCTTGACCAAAACTGGATTTTTCATTATTTTTGCTGCTTTCCGCAATTCAACAACAGTGCTATCCAAGAGGTTTTCCCAGACCACCTCACGAATGCTGTAGGAATGTGAATGAATGATTGATTTGTTGGAAGCCATCCAGCTGAAATCCTAAGAAAAGCTCTGACTACTTTGCACATACCTGACCTTTCTGACCTGGCCTGGTTTTAACCTGATTTTGAATCATAAAATTGTTAAAAATCTGGCTAATACATGTGTTAACTTGGTTGTCGAAAGGGATTCTATCTCAATACAATCATTTAAAATCGACTGAGCTGAAAATTTTTCAAAGGAACACATTACTGTGTTTGTAATGCTATGCATCAAGAGAAAGCAAAGAATCCAATCTTTACCCTGACAAAAAAAGAGCAGAAACTAAAAAACAGGAGATATAAATTTCTTGTTTCTTAGAATGAAGGCAAAGTGACATCTCATCAATATACTGATATGTTGGCTGGATCAAATACATCTCTCTTGCACAATAACGCAAAACAGTTAAAGACTTGTGGTCATAGCTTTAAATGAATTAGCATCTTCTGCTGTCAAATATGGGCCTAAGTTCCTTAGACTGGAAGCATGTTCCTGAACTATCCAATGTCCAGCTTTCCAGTAGGCATAGCTTAGCACTCTGCCCTAGTGACCATAAGGTTATGATTTTATATACTACAACTGGCAGAGAGCTACTGTTGGTCCTCAAATCTCCAGCTGTATACTTGGCATGTATTTGGCATCATCCACACAACCCTTGATTTATCCATGTTCAAACCATATCTATCAGGGTTTCGTTTGAATACTTGAGTAGCAGCCAACAGGTTTCTCACATTGGACATGATTAAACCAGGGCAATCTCTGAGGCATAGTAGAGCTGAATGTAGAATCCCAGCTCTACACCAAACCCAGTTCCAGGACATTCTCTCTCGCAATATTCCAGAGGAAACTTTCCATCAAAGCGTGCTACAATTGGTTGACATATGCACTGAGTCCAATAGTACAAGACACATCTCAGTACTATCAGAAAAACAGATCTATCACAGCTAGGGTTTCATCTTTCACTGAACTTTGTCCCTGCATCTCGTCATCTCAGAAGGTTATACAAGCACAAACCCTGACTGTAGATCTGCAAGATCAAAAGATTACAGCAGTGTGGCTTGTGAAGGTCAGCTGGTTGTCAATGAATACTCCCAGGTTCCTAGTGGGTTAGGCAGGTCATTTTGGTGAGGATCTGGCTCATGATGCGATATATCACAGAACCAGATGGGATGACAAACAGCTCTGATTTTCAAGGGGTTAAGTTGAACATTCAGTCGGCGCTGTTTTTTGTTTGTTTATTTCTTTGTTGTTTCTCTTATTTGCTTTCAGAATGATGCATTATTGAGAAACATGGATAGGTATAGAATTTGTTGTTTAATCTACAAAAGGCAACAATTATGGATTTCCCTGAGAATGTACAGTACTGAGCAAAAGTATTGCCCCCCCCCCCTTTTTCCCCCTTAATACAAATGTTGTTATAGATTTTGCTTCTATCACTTCTACATTATCAAGTCAATGCAAAAACATTTTAGATTTCCACACAGTTTTCCAGCACAAAATGTTTGTATGTCAGGAAAGAACGCAGCATATTATGTTATGTATGAGACCACTTTTCAGACAAAAAAAACATAACTGCTTGTAAAGGCAAAATTAAGAAGCAAGTGCAAGAGTTAAAGTGTCCAGAAGAACTGTGGCTGGTTCTGGTTTATTTCCTTATAAAACTGCACAAATTGTACTGCAGACTTTTTTTTTTGTTTGTTTGTTTGTTTTAAAGCAAAGGGTCATCGCACCAAATATTGACTTTGTTTCATTTATTTACTGCTCATTATAGTAGGTTTTTAATGAAGAAAGATTTAATTTCATTATTTCTGAAGGCACTTTTGCTATACAGCATTTCTTTGCATATGTCTAAGATTTTTGCACAGTACTGTATATTTTTAATAAAAATATGAAAACAATGAAATATGAAAATATAAAAATCTGTGTTTTCAGATTTGAAGTGTCATTCTGTCAGCTTTGGCTATTTATTGGCAAAAAGGAAACTATCAATCAACTTAGTGCAAGTGCAAAAGCTTGAACATCCAGCTTACTAGCCTTGTTTTTTTGAGCAAGGATTGTGTAGTTTATGTTAGCAACAAGACAGAATACTAAAATCCTTTTCCAATATTTTCACTTTGATGGAATTCTGTTTCCACATTCTCAGAAGCCTTGCTGTGAAGCAAAGTGGAGATGATAAGTGCTCGCAATTGGGGAGGTGAAATTAAAACTGGGGTTTTATATAAACCAATTAAGGGAGACTCACAGAAGAAAAACAGAATCAAGCCTCTCATTTCTTTACATATTCAGGTGCCACAAGATGTGATTATCGATAACAACACTATTTTTGGTTTATGCTCGTCTATAGCTGCGCATGTGTATTGACGTCAAACTTTTGCAGGCAGCAACGGAAAATGACCGAGTGAAACAAAGTCATGCAAGATCTATAATCATTTTATTTTCCTATTATTGTTCTTGTATGGCATAGGATAAGGTTATACTAGAGATGATTGGAAATTGAAATGAGTATAGATTAGTGCAACATAAATAAGGTTTATCATTAGTATTATTATTATTAGGAGTAGTAGTAGTAGTAGTAGTAGTAGTAGTAGTAGTAGAAGCCAGAAGGCCGTGAGTTCCTGTCTCAGGATTAATCTGTTAGCACATCGCCTGAGTTCTGCCTGTACTTTGACTTTGATTCTGCTTAACGATTTGGATTTGTTGCCTGTTTCACAATATGACCCTTAACCTGCAAATGTCACCATCTCTGCCACCTGACAACTGGACTGAATATTGGATTTAGCCCCCGCTTCAAAATTATGGGCAATTTTGTGTAAGAACATATATTGTAATTCCTTTTCCAAGTTTATTTTAATTCCAGGTTGTCACACTACAAGATGTGGACAAATTCATGAGAAGGGGAATGGGGGGGGGGGGGGGGGGGTGTGAATATTTTTGCAAAAAAATGTATA